>JAAGKR010005005.1:0-55169 GCA_011419295.1 Clarias macrocephalus
GTTTATTCTTTATTTCTTCAAACGGCAGCCTACAAAGTGTTTTAAATATTACTGTTATTGTGTCACAAAAAGTAGTTTTAAGAATTGTTTAAGTGAGAATGTATGTGTGTATAGCTCAAAACCTCCATCAGTTATTAAAGATAGCGTCTATTTAAAAAATTGTCCCAACGATTTGAGATTTGAGCTCCAGGCAATGCGGATGCTCCGTGCTCATGTACTGCTCAACATTACCTCACTTCTGCAACTTCTGAAAGCTACCGCTGGTTGTGGTGTCTCTGCAGTGGTTAAAACAGCGGATTTATTTCATTTTGTGTATTTCTAACAAGCAATCTTTGGTATAATATGGTTATGGTATAATACATTCGCGGCTGTAAGAAGCATCCTGTGTTCCATTTGCACTATAACCGGTGTCCTCAAACCCTCGGGTGTGCACTTCCGCTCTTTGCGTTCTTGGAATTGAGACACTGCATGAGGAACTTTCTGGATTCTTCACTTCTGAAGTGGGGGGTGGGGTGGCATGAGGCCACTTAATGCTGGCAGGATTTTATGGTAAGTTAATATTAATTTTTACCTACATTTTAAATGTTGTAATTGTGGTAGGAGCAAGCTCATTTTCATTTTTATTCGCTTTTCCACCTGTTTAGTCGCACTTTGATATGGGGGTGAGGGGAGTTCATGTTTCTATAATCTGTGCCAGGAGTCGGCTATACTGTATTTTATGAGGAAAGTGCGTTTGTAGCACGCAAAAAAAAAAAAAAAAAAAACTAAATTTACTAAATGTAATATTAAATGTAATTTTAGGTAAATTACTAGTAATCTTCATTAATGTTGTGTGTGGAAAGTCTCTTGTCATATTTTTTAATATTTAATAGGTGTCAGAAGAAGCTATTGGGATATGTTTAATGACAATATGTCTTCTTTTACTGTCTGTTTAAAAAAAAAAAAAACTGCTTGTGTTTTTTGACCCAACAGCTGGTTTATTCTTTGTGGAACTTTCTGGATTCTTCTGACTGGATCATACTCAGAGCACTCAGTATTTTATGGTAAGTTAATGTACATTTTTACTTTTTTTTTTTTTTTAGTAAGTTGTGGTAGAAGCAAGCATATTTTATTGTTTAAAATAAATGCTTTGATATGGTGGTGTGGGGTTAATATATATTTTTCTTTCTAATTTTATTATTCAATAAATTAGAATGCATCACCGTTTAAAATGTGCTTTTTCTTCATCCTCATGAAATATTTATTGCAAGTTGTAAATTCATCACTTAAATATAGCATTCATCTACAGTTTGTTGAGAATTTGAAAAGGGGTGAATGTTTCGTATTAAATCCAGATGGAGCACTGTATCCTGTTAACCCTCACAAGAAGGGGTGCTCCGATTGATTGGTCGCCGATCATAATCGGTCAATAATTGCTTTGGGCTGTTTGATCGGCAGTCTCTATAATGGCCGATATAGAGAAGCTGATCAGATGATGCAAAACTCGCCGGACATCTTTTTTGCGCGCTGCTAAAATGGCTTCACCGGTCTGGCAATTCTACGTGTTGTGTGAAAAAGACAATACATTATCAATCTGCAACCTATGTAACAAGCCAATTCCACGAGGCGGGAAGCATCCAAAGCATTTAACTTGTCTGTTAAACCACAAACCTCATCAGACATTTGAAAGTTAGTCATGTAAAGGAACATGAGTGGTTTTCAAAGTTGTCTAGCGCTAAGAGAGCGGGAGAGCTCAGCAACTCGCGCGCCGCCACTCACTCGGTAAGTGTCGGTAATTCCCCTACCTCACCTACGCGGTTTCGCGCTGTGGCCGTAAGTACGGTTCATCATGATTCACCGTGAGTTTTGGAGCTGTGATTACGTTTCCATCTTTCCGCACGTTTAATAAACATGTTACATTTTTTTGGCGGTCCTTGCAGAACTTCCGGCAACTCGCGTCCTACTTGTCTGTTATTTAATTTAATTTTATACAATCTACAGGAAAGTTGTTCCCAATTACTAACCAAGCACAGGCTGCTGTGTTTTAAGTTGATGTGTTGCACATGTTGCTTGCCAGTAAATACAGTTGTCAATTCATGATATTCCTCTTCTTGTAATTTCAATACCGAGTTTACATTGTTGTTAGATATAGTTTAAATAATCCTACATGATAAGGCTCCAAGTAGACCCTGTAATCGGTGATCGGTATCAGCCGATACAGCTTCTAGTGATGGGAAATCGGTGAACGGCCTCCAAAATCCTGATCGGAGCACCCCTACTCACAAGTTAAATAGTGAAGTAAATTAGTCAGAAATGTACATTAAATTCATGTTCACATTATGTATTTTTGAGTATTGACAAGAGAAAAAACATTTTGCATTAAATACATACATAGCTGTATGTCCTTAACAAAAATGCTTGACATAAATGTTAGTTACACTAAGTGATGGTGTGTAATCCACAGGTGGACCAGCAAGATGGGAATGATATCTGCAAAATATGGAGATGACTGGAGCACTGTTCCACATTTTGTGCCTTGGGAATGAGACAAGAGGGACCTGAAAGACCTTTTCCATTGTTGGAGGCAATGCTATTGATACAGGCAGGCTCTTTGGTGAAGGCCGTTGATGTTTGTTTTAATTTTTTAAATCTTTGATGTTAAATACACAAAGCAATGTCTTCTCACCTGCGAGTTTATCCAGCACACTGTAGATCAGATTGATGAACATGATTACTCATCTGTTAAATTTTTGAGGACAACAGTTTTTTCACCCCACATTTAATTAATAATATTTTAAAAAGTTTTATCGTTTTTGTTTTTAATGTCATTTTTAAGGAAATTAAATAGTAATAAAATATTAAGATGGGGAATGTTTGATGTCATGTGGACATTACAGTATAAGATTGGTACTGAAAATTTCTATATAAAAAGTGTTTAAACATTGTATTAAATGCAAAAAAAATGCACATTTACAGGGGCCTTTTGTTTTTATACAGTATGTTACATTCATTTAATATTTAACAAATGATAACCTTGGGATTATATGATTTTGTCTGACATTTTTGTCAAAATTGAGTTATTCACATTTTCTTATTCTGTGACAATCTATTTACATTATGTGAAGTTGTGTACATTTTGCATCTTTTTTGAAAAAAAAAAAAATAATAAAATGGAATATGTCAACCCAGCAAGAGTGTTAATTTTACCAACTGGTTGGGTCAAATAAAATAACCCAGCACTTTAACATTTAACCCAGCTAGAGTGTAAATTTAACCCACTAATTGGGTCAAATAAAATAACCCAGAATAGTACAACCCAGCACTTGGGTCAAAACAACCCAACGTGTGTTCTGTCCAATAGTGACCCAGCAGTTGGGTTATGGTTGGGTTGTTTTTTAACCCAGCAGTTTTTAGAGTGTAACATGCTAGATTAATCATTACATCAAAAAAGTAATCCGAGTACTCTAATTTTGTAACGCGTTACACCCAACACTGATTACTACTGTATGTTACTGATATTGTAAGCCATTACCATACACTGCCTGGACAAAAAAGTTGATTTAGTTTGACCACCTTTGATTGTAATGTACAATGTATTGGTTCATTTATGTGTGAAAATAATGTGTCATGCTCCCACAACCACTCTTTTATACATTTAATCCTAATATATACCAAGATTACATTTCTCATCAGGGAAGACAAAACATTATGGAATAACATGGACATTCAGTAATTCATTGGCATTCATAACCATTGATTAGCATTTTTAACAGCAAGTAGGAACTATGGTATGTTTAATGTTGTGCAGATTATGGCGTAGTGCCATTTAGTTTAACATAGACTAAGCTTTTTCTTTTTTTTTTAAAGGTGAATAATGTATCCATTATCATTGCCTGTATTGATGGTTTGAAACGCTGCATGCTTTCCCTGTGCTTCCTTGCCATAGCCCAAAACATGCACAGTAGCTTGATTGGTGCTTCCAAATTACCCAGTGTCTGTGTGACTGATAAGGAGAGAGAGGGAGCTTGTGCCTTTATATATAGATGGAAAAGCTGTTGCAAGAACTGTATTGTAAAGTGTCTTTGCAAAACTCATCAAGCACTATGATGAAACTCCATCCATCTAGTAACTTCTATAATCAACTAGTAGGTCTAAAAAGCTGGAACTACATCCCTTATACAGTAGGTCAGGCCAGGGGGAATGTGGGTTATTAATGTTTCTGACAGATTTAGGATCTGAATTGATAAGGAGAGATCATCTTGTTGACTAATGAAGTGAGCTCATTATTGGTCATTGCCCTTCAGCATTAATTCATTATAGAGGGTTTAGGGTTTAATCTTATGGTTTTGTTATGAAGCGAGTACCAATTTCAGCATAGTATGAAACTTTGATTGTTTACTTGCATTGCGTTGTGGTCTTCCTCTGTGATTCCTTCAGCGGTAGGGAATCACGGCATTGTTGATTGGCTAGTGCTCTGATGCTGGGATTTTAATACTTCTTATAAAGTAATTTTTCATGAGCTTTGTTCATGCTACTAATATTTCATGTGCATAAGCATTCTTTGAATGAAACAAGCTCTCGATTGATATCAGACATCCCGTAGCTTACCCACTCATTTATACCATCATTTAATAAAAGGGGTTTGTAAATGCTCATAATACCTTTATTTTATGCAGAATAATCAAACATAACACACAGATATAAAACATATATATACAGTATGTATATAGAATTTTACCTTACTGGCAAACTTTAAAGATTGTTTAAAACAGTGTATCTGCCATATGCCTCTTCATTCATTGAAAGGCATGTGGAGAAATGTCTTGGCTTACTTTGCTGTAACCCTGTTCCCTGAAAAAGCGGGAACGAGATGCTGAGTGAAAATCCTAGGGGAAGAGGTCTCCGCTGACCGGTTGTTGAAGCATGTGTGTCAAACACGCCAAAAACTTGGCTTGTATAACCTCGGTCAGGTGACGTCATCTGAACAGGTACACCTGAAGGTTATAAATAGGTCTGAAACGGAAACATCTTCAGGTCAATTTTGTCTGAAAGGACGTCCGGTCACGCCTACAGTGCGGCATTGGAGCGCAGCATCTCGTTCCCGCTTTTTCAGGGAACAGGGTTACAGCAAAGTAACCTGAGACGTTCCCTTTCAAAAGCTACACTCAATGCTGCGTGAAAACGCTATGGGAACGAGAATACCAACGCTGCCGCACTGGAAGGTCTGGACACCAGGGTTGTGTAGCGTGTGCGCACAATCATCAAAGAGGTCTAGACCTGATTGTGGGATGCTGACTCTAGGACCGTGAGCCTGGATTAGCATGGACATCCAAACTATAAAATCTGAGAAAAGTCAAGTCAAGACAAGTCAATTTTATTTATATAGCGCTTTTAACAATTGACATTGTCACAAAGCAGCTTTACACAATCAAAAGAAGTAAGTTTGTATGCAATGTGAATGTGTATGAATCAAAATTATAATATTGTCCCTGATGAGCAAGCCGAGGGTGACGGTGGCAAGGAAAAACTCCCTGAGATGGTAATAGGAAGAAACCTTGAGAGGAACCAGACTCAACGGGGAACCCAGATAACAGATAGCAGGGATTGATCAGCATAATAATGTGTAAGACTGGAAGTTCAGTATAACAGGAGATGTGTTAAAATTAAAATGAGTCCAGTTTGTTCCTGGAGGCTCAGGTAGACTGTAGGAAATACCAGTCAGATAGCCAGAGCTATCGAACAACTGAAGTCACAGGTCCCCAGAGAACAGCTGTCAGCATCAATCGAGGACAGGACAGTCTTCGTGGAAACCATCCCCAACCACCATACGAATCCAGGCAGATCACACGGGGCATCCATGCGACGAGATCTCCAACCAGAAGCAGGACTCCAGGACAGGTTAGATGGGTCCAGAGGGCAGAGGGGTCTGGATCACTGGCAACTCAGGACCGACATGTATTGCTTGACAGAGAGAGGGAAAAGGAGAGAGGGAGAGAGAGAGGAGAGAGCAGAAGAGGAGAGAGCAGAAAATAAGGAGAGATGGCAGTTAGGTATGATCACAGTCAACATGTACTGTATAAGGTCAATGTATATTTAGTGCAAAGTGCAAGCAGGGACTAACTATAACAGCATAACTAAAAGGGAGAGCCTGAAGGAAACACAGACATGAGGGCTCCCTGAGATGTAAAGCAACCAATCACCTCACCGTCAACAAACCTGAGTGATCAATGAGAGTGGGGAAGACAGCATCTAAACATACCAGTTCAGAATACTCTACGTCCATGAGTCCCCCAGATCTGCTCCTTTACCTAAGGCTAATCTATTTACAAAAATACTTGCCTAAATAAATATGTTTTTAGCCTAGATTTAAACACTGAGACTGTGTTTGAGTACCGAACATTAATAGGAAGACTATTCCACAACTTTGGGGCTTTGTAAGAAAAAGCTCTGCCCCCTGCTGTAGTTTTAATAATACGTGGTACTGACAGGCAGCCTGCATTCTTTGATCGAAGTAGGCATGGCGGATCGTAAGACACTAGCAGTTCACTCAAATACTGTGGCGCGAGACCATTTAGTTAAATGTCAAAAGTAGTATCTTAAAATCGATGCGGAATTTCACAGGGAGCCAATGTAGTGTAGATAAGATAGGGGTGATGTGCTTGTATTTTCTGGTTTTAGTGAGGACTCTCGCTGCTGCATTCTGTACTAACTGAAGCTTGTTTATACACTTCAGTTGAACATCCAGACAGTAAGTCGTTACAATAGTCCAACCTAGAGGTGATAAAAGCATGAACTAGTTTTTCTGCATCATTTCGTAACAATATGTTTCTTATCTTGGCAATATTTCTAAATTGAAAGAAAGCTATACTGGTAATATTATCTACATGTGCTTCAAACGAAAGGCTGGAATCTATAATCACACCAAGGTCTTTTACTGTTGCATTTGATGGAACAGAAAGGCCATCTAAAGTTACAGTGTGATCAGAAAGCTTACTTCTAGCTACTTGTGGTCCTATGACTAGAACTTCTGTCTTATCAGGATTAAGCAGAAGAAAATTAATTAACATCCAATCTCTTATGTCCTGCACACACTGCTCAATTTTAGCAAACTGGTTTTTCTCATCTGGTTTTGGTGAGACATAAAATTGTGTGTCATCAGCATATCAATGAAAACTAATACCATGTTTACGAATTATGTTGCCCAGAGGAAGGATGTAAAGGGAAAAAAGCAGTGGGCCTAAAACTGAACCCTGTGGAACACCAAACTCCACTTGAGAACATGATGAATGGTCACCATCTAAATCTACAAACTGATAACGATCAGTCAAATAGGACCTGAGCGACAAGAGGGCAGTTCCCTTAATTCCTACTACATTTTCTAATCTGTGAAGGAGAATACTATGATCAATGGTGTCAAAAGCTGCACTGAGGTCCAGTAACACAAGTATAGTGACACAACTCTGATCAGAGGCCAATAGGAGGTCATTTACTACTTTAACAAGTGCTGTCTCTGTGCTGTGATGAGGCCTAAATCCTGACTGATACAGTTCATTTATGCTATTTCTGTGTAGATGTGAACATAGCTGCTGTGATACTACCTTTTCCAGAATCTTGAAGATAAAGGGAAGGTTTGATATCAGCCTGTAATTAGAAAGCTGACAGGGGTCAAGGTCGGGTTTCTTGATTATCGGTTTAATAATGACTAATTTAAAGGATTTGGGGACATACCCACTACTGAGTGAACAGTTAATTACTTTCAACAGGGGTTCTATTATTGCTGGTATCTGTTTGAGAAAATGTGTCGGTATAGGATCTAATATACAGGTTGACGATTTTGAATAAGAGATGAGTGAAATTAGTTCCCTCGCTTCAAGGGGAGTAAAGTATTCTAAGTTCTGATGTGATGTGGTTAGTTCATCTGTATTACTTAAATTGTCTGGTTTCAAAGCCTGAATTTTTTGCCTAATATTTATGATTTTGTTATTGAAAAAGTTCATGAAATCCTCACTACTGCATGATGTTGTTGTAGGGATTTCTGAAGTGGTCTTGTTTTTAGTTAATTTAGCTACGGTATTAAATTAAAATCTCCGGTTGTTTTTGTTATTTTCTATAAGAGTGGAGAGATACGTTGATCTAGCATCACTAAGAGCTTTTTCATAGTTCAGGATGCTCTCCTTCCAAGCTATTTGGAATACTAACAATTTAGTTTGGCGCCATTTACGTTCAAATTTTCGAGCGGTTTGTTTTAAAGCGCGTGTGTGGTCATTATACCAAGGAGCGAGTTTCTTATCTCTAATCATTTTCCTTTTAACTGGAGCTACATTATCTAAGCTATAACAAAATGTTGACCCTAGATATTCATTCGCCTGTTCGAGTTCTGTAAAGTCAGATGGCGATCCAATCAAAGTTGATAACTCTGGAAGATTATTGATAAAGCTCTGTGTGGTATTTGATGTAAATGTACGTTTAAGGCGGTAGCACAGTGCTGTGCATACATTATTACTATGACACGCTTTAATCGAGACAAGATAGTGATAACTTCAGACTGTGGAATTGTGGTTATATTTCCTATACTTAATCCGAAGGATAATATTAAATCTAAAGTGTGACCTGCTTTATGAGTGGGTCCTACTAAACACTGATTTACTCCTACTGAGTCCAGTATGGACAAGAATGCTGTTCTCAGAGGGTCTTCTGGATTCTCGAAATGAATATTAAAGTCTCCAGCAATTAACGCTTTGTCTACAGAAACAACAAGGTTTGAGAGGAAATCTGCAAATTCACAGAGAAACTCCGAGTACGGCCCTGGGGGTCTGTAAATGATGATTAGCGGGATTGACTGAGCTGACTTTATGTTACTATAGAGAACTTCAAATGCATTAAATTTAAATCTGTGTTTTTGTACGATAGATTATCATTATAAATAACTGCGACTACTCCTCCTCTACCAGTTAGCCGAGGCTGGTGTATGTAGCTGTATCCAGGAGGACTAGCTTCATTTAAAGCTACATACTCCTGTTTAATCCAGGTTTCTGTTAAACATAATATATCAAACTCCTGATCTGTGATAACTTCATTAACAATAACTGCTTTAGATGCGAGAGATCTAATATTTAACAGTCCTAGCTTCAGATCAGAGGTGCCGGCTGCACATTCAGTGTGATCTGAGTTTGTGGTATCTATGTTAACTAAATTACTAAAACAGACTTTCTGAGTCTTT
Organism: Clarias macrocephalus; assembly: GCA_011419295.1. Taxonomy (NCBI): domain Eukaryota; kingdom Metazoa; phylum Chordata; class Actinopteri; order Siluriformes; family Clariidae; genus Clarias; species Clarias macrocephalus. The sequence goes on from JAAGKR010005005.1 coordinate 9,200, forward strand.
ATAAATTTATGTTTATGTTTAGCTCGGGAAACAGACACAGTCTCAATATGATGAACCTTGAGTGACGACTCTATGCAGCTAGCAGACGGTTGGTTTAGCCTGTCTGTCTGCTTCCAGGCCTGGGCTCTGGATTGTCACAGATTAACTAGGCCTCTTCTGAGACTATACGCTATACTGCAAGAAATGAGAGCAGCACCTTCCCGAGTGGGATGGACACCGTCCTGCCCTAACAGGCCAGCTTTGCCCTCAAAGGTCTTCCAGTTGTCTATGAAGCCCACGTTGTTTTCGGAGCACCACCTGGACATCCAGCGGTTGTCTATGTCGCCACGTCTCATTGGGATGGGACCAGAGCAAACTACATCATCGGACATCGCCTTCGCTATTTTAAAAACCTCTGTAAAGTTACTCTTACTAACCTCTGACTGACAAAGGCGTATATCATTAGCTCCAGCATGTACCACTACCCGGGATACACCTGACCAAAAGTGTGCAGAGGGGATCAACCTACCACATCACACACTTGCTGCAAGGGAACACCTTGCAAACCCCTTAGTTGAATGGACCCTAACTCCTAGAGGTGAAGTGTGACCACGCACCTCATAGGCTAGGGCAATAGCATCCTTCACCCCTTTTATGTGACATAGTTTGTCTAGTGGCAGCCGCCCCACCCGGTTGCGGGCATAACATATAAGGGCTGCTCCAATTTGTGCCCCTGAGTAGTGCAGTGGACGTAAATCTGTGGAGTATGTACTGAACACAGTAAGTGAAGACTTTCCTGCTCCACAGCAGTAAATGGCGCAGGACAGAAAGCTTCATGAACAACTGTTCTTTTTTTTTTTCATCGTCAAGAATGGAACTTTTGGGAGACAATTCAGGTGAGGATGCAGCATATTTTTGACCGGCCGAGTGGCAGGGTCTAGGCAGGATGACGAAATTGACAGAGCCTGCAGATCTACAATTCTCTACAGAGAAGGTTCTAGAGGTTCAAAAGGTAGCACGGACGCAATTCGCCATGGCGATTTATATAAGAGACTACCATAGTGTTGTCCACCCACACTAGGACATGGTAGCCTCTCAGCTAGAGGAAGTATTTCAGGGCCAGAAACAAAGCCATCGTTTCGAGGCAATTGGTGTGCCATGCGAGAAGATGACCTCTCCAGATCCTTTGAGCTGAACAGCCATCCAAGACCGGACCCCAACCCAAAGGAAAAAGTCTGTCGTTAGCATCTCATGATGACAACAGAGACTTAGAGTGGGACCCAAAGTTAAAAACCGGGGTCTCAACCATATAGAAAGGGTATGAAGCCCCTGGCGCATACCCTGTTTGCCTCAGGGTATTGGCCCTTGAATGAAATCCCCTGAAATCCCAACAGAAAGGGTCTCATATGCAGAGGGCCCAAGGGTATAACCATGGATGCACCTGCCATGAGACTTAAGATTTTCTGAAAGTAACGAACAGTCACTTTCTGGTCTAGCTTGATGTTCCTTAGGGTGCTAGAAATAGATTCGATACATACAGGAGAGAATTGTCCCTGTATTCTGACCAAATCTCATACGACCCCCAAATACATTGTCCTGTGAGCGAGAGAGACACTGCTTTTCTTTGCGTTAAGTCTCAACCCTAAAGATGAGCTAGGACGACATGTTGATGTCAACATGCTAGCTCCCAAGACTGAGCCAAGTCATGAATATAATTCGAATTACAGATGCCCTGGAACCATATAAGAAACAGCAATGCATCCAAACCTCTTGTATATGTGCAGGTTGCTAGGCCAAATGGAAGGACCTGATAGAGGTAAGCTTCACTCCCCCAAAAGCGAACCTCAGGAGCCTCCTGTGTTGTGGCAATATTTCTACATGAAATATGCGTCCTTCAGGTCGATTGCCACAAACCAAACTTCTGATTGGATTTGAGAAACTATCACCTTGACCGCCAAAATTTTGAACTTTTATGTTCTGATGTACCGGTACCACCCGCAAGGATCTAGAATTGGACGCACCTCCACCCCTCCCCCCCTTTTTTTGGACCAAGAAAAAAAACTAGCAGTAGCAGCTTGACTGTGTGTCTGGCAGGGGAACATGTTTTATGGCCCCTATATCCAGAAAAGTCTGCAATTCTTGTGTTAACAAAATGAGCTCATTATGATTTCACAGAAGTGGAGACCACACCGTTGAAACACAGAGGGTGATGTGCAAGTTGGATCCTCTGAGCCCAAGGAGATATACTTGGCAGTAGCTTCCACGCTGCCAATTTCTCTGATAGGTGCACAAGTCTGAGAGGGGCGGGGGCGTTAGCTGTTCGGTGTCCTGAAAACATGGCAGGAGGCAAATTGACCACCTAACATTTCGTTGGTGACCACTCTTCCGAACACCAGTGGTGGTGGAGATTTGTGTGGCCTCCTGAGGGTGCCAGGAGGGAGTGCTTGTTCACTTTGAAATACCAGGCGCCCCTCCCTAGGCGGAGACACCCTAATGGTCCTGGTATTTCACCAGCCTCAGGACCTCTTCTTTCAGGAGATGAAACTCCTCAGGTCTGGTCTTTTAAAGGCGGAGTCATACCCCAGTCTTAACAAGAGGGTGCTCGCTTCGCTATACTATCCGTCTGTGCTTCACACCTCACTAGAACTGGACCTGGTCGGGACTGGGTGGCCGATGGTCCCGACTCCTGAGCCCGGCGGGGAAGAAACCTCATAAATGCCTCTTCGTAGCGTTTCCCCTTCCGAAACCTATTGGTGACGGTATTCACAGCGTCACTGAATAGGCCAGAAGGCGAGATATGGGCATTGTCCTTGATGCCAGTGAGGTTCAGTCACAGATGTCTCTCCATGGCAACTATGGCAGCCATGGAACGGCCAATGGCACGGGCCGTCTGCTTTGTGGCACAGAGAGACAAATCCGTTGCTTGGCGAAGCTCTGAAAGGGCGAATAGGGTTTGTTCCATGAACGAGTTACCTCGTCATGGAGATCACCAAAGAAGGGAAGATACCTTCGTTGAGGTCCCTCATCTCGGCCACCCGACAGAAACCTGTCATCCAATCTTGAGTGTTTGGGGCTCTCCTGTTCCTGAGGCCAGTCAAGATGTAGGCGTTTGACTGCCCTAGTTACCACCTCCGATAATTCCTCATACTCTCGCTCATCATGAGAGGAGCGTCCTGAGGTGGTAAACTCACCTGAGAGAAGGGAGGAGGTCTCCAGCGCCCGATCAGAAGAGGCGTCGAGATGCACTTCTGAAGCGGACGTGGGAATTTCCTGATCCGGCGAGAGAACGAGAGAAAAGGGCAAGAGTGAAGCACGGCTCGCGATTTCTCTTTAAAGAATGCGAGCCGGGCATGAAGCGCTTTGATCGGAAGCAGATCACAGTGCTCGCATTGTCTCTCGAGTATAACGGATAGCGTGCTCTTCACCCAAACACTCAAAAAAAAAAAGCATGACAATCGTCATCGGAGAGGAGTCTCTCGCATGGAAATCCACATCTTTTCCTTAACTCAGCCATTATTTAGTTTCGCTTTCTCTCTTTTTTAATTGCCGTGCAGTATCGTTAAACACACACGCAAGCACAATGCAGCCTTGAAGACAAAAGACCTGAGGATGTTTCCGGTTCAGACCTATTTATAACCTCCAGGTTTACCTGTTTAGATGACGTCACCTGACCGAGGTTATACAAGCCAAGTTTTTGGCGTGTTTGACACACATGCTTCAACAACCGGTCAGCGGAGACCTCTTCCCATAGCATTTTCACACAGCATCGATTCTAGCTTTTGAAAGGGAACACGGGACATCCTGGGTTTTCCCCCCACTCAAAGGAATAAAATTGCCTCCTTTGTTTACCACATTGCCAATTTACACCATTGGAGTCGAGAGCAGACTCCCTTTCCCAGGCTTGGTTAAGTTTCTCGCTTCTTGTCAGAGAAGGCTACCTTGTCTCAAAGAACAGATAAGATTAGCGAGATGGCGCCATGCATGCTAGGAGAAGGGGGTTCTGGAATGTTATAGATAGATGGCCCACTCTGGGGCTTGTTCATCCCTACAACACAATCCAACCCATACTGCTTCACAAAAGAGAAGTTGTAGAACAAGAAGACTGACACCTCCACAATCTCCTGGAGTCCTGATGTACAGACCACAGTTTGTAAGGCTGCAGGACTGCATGTCTAAACAAGTGGTCAACAGCACTGGAGCACAACAGGGAACAGCCCTCTAGCTTTTTATGTTATACACTTCACACTTTCAGTACAACTCTGAATCCTGACATCTATAGTTTTCAGGTGACTAAGTTGTATTATTGTTAATGGTGGTCTCTCCTGGAGTTCTTAGATTTGGTAGTAGAGAGAAGGATGCTACACAAACTGCTAACTATCATGGAGATTAGCTTACATCCCCTCCACAACCTATTGGCTAAACAGCAGGGCATTTTCGATAAGAGAATACTTCAGCTCTGCTGTGACAAAGAATGCTATATGAGGTCTTTTCAGCTGATTGCAGATTGACTGTACAATAACTTTGTTCTGAGCCATTAGGTGGATAATTATTTGTAAACTTGTATTTAAAAAAAACAATAATATAATTTTAGCTATATACCATTGTATATTAAAGTTAAAACTTTCTCATGTAAGATTTTGATCAGTGTTATGAACAGGCATGGCACAAGTGCAGATGATAACATTTATTTATAAATAGAAACAACAACAACAACAACAAAAACAGGAGAATGACAAGCTGTAAGACAAAGACTAGAGAAAACCCCAGAGCATAAATAATGATTCCAGTCAAGATAAACAGAAACATGTGAGAAACCAAATTGTGAAGCACAAAAAACAATGAGAAACTATTTCAATATAAAAGTCCAAACACACAAAAGTGGTCCAATGGGCACAGAGCGCCCTCCAGGGATTATCGTTGACTATGATCATAAATGTATTCACATCCAAATTGGTGATAGTAAAGAAATGACAGAACTTTTTATATGCAGTCCCCCTTTTAAGGAACCAATTATACAAGCAGCTTCCCAGCAAAATTGCATTTCACTGTGTTGCTGGTCACCCTTACTCTAAAGCCTAGAAAGCTGTCACTGCCAGTGATGTAAGGCAGTTACAATAAATCGAATTAAATCCATTAATTTGATATCCAGATCATTAGGTGTGGCTACTTAATACAAAAAAGTAAAAAGATGCACTGGAATGGAAACTCTAACAGAAATAAAATAAAATTCCTTCTTTTCCTGGCCAGACCAAGACCACCATCCAAAAGTTTCGGCATATCTCTGTCAAAATTAAAAATCAAGACAAGGCACCACCAGAATGAATATAGATGTAAGCCACTGGCAAGCCTGGAAAAGGTAAATCAAATTAGAGTTTACCAAAGAAATTTTTTTAAAAAGGCCTGTACAGCTAAAAAAACACCTGACAGATGAGACAAATGTATGACTTATGTATAACTTATTAACTTATATTATTTATGGCTGAAGTATCTTCTTGTGTTCCCTTTCAAAAGCTACACTCAATGCTGCGTGAAAACGCTATGGGAACATCTCTTTGTTGCCCAGTTGTGAAGCCTGTGCTTTCAAACCCGCCGAATACCTTCGGCTTATAACCTGTGCCAGGTATGACGTCACCGAATAAGGTGCACCTGCAGGTTATAAATAGGAGTGAACCGGAAACATCCTCAAATCTTTTTGTCTTCAAGACCGCTTTGTGTTTGCGTGTGTGTGTGCAACAGAATCACGGTAGGAAAGAAAAACTTTACTTACCGATAATGGCAAGAGTTGGTTGGAAAGCTGTTAAGGCATTTCGCGCGCGGCTCGGTTTCTTTAAAGAGAAACCGCGAGCTGCGGCGCATTCCTGGGGCTCACGTGCGTATGAGACGGGATTTCCCCCTTTCTCTCGCGCTCTCCCCTGATCAGGAAGTGTTTAGCGTCTGCTTTTCAAGCGCGCTCCGGCACTTCTTATGAGCAGACGGAAGAGATTAAACCCTTGCTTCCATGGACATATCGTGCCGATCTGGCAGACGCGCATGAGACGGGACGTCCCCCTTTCTCTCGTGCTCTCGCCGGATCAGGAAGTGTTTAGCGTTCGCTTCTCAAGCACACTCCGGCGCTTCTTATGAGCAGGGGAAAGAGACTTCCTCACTTGCTTCTATGGAGATAGCGCGACGATCGGGCAGACGCGCATAAGACAGGGTTTTTCCCCTTTCTCTCGCGCTCTCCCCGGATCAGGAAGTTTTAGCGTCCGCTTCTCAAGCGCGCTCCGGCGCTTTTTGTGAAGGGACCGAATAGATTTCCTTTCTCGCTGCAAAAATAAATAAAATAAAAATCGCCAAGCACTCAAAGTTAGACGACAGGTTTCCGTCAGGTGGCCTCAATGAGGGTTCCCCCTCCCCCCTTTATTTTTTTTTGGCGACCTGTATGACGAGTTAACTCTTTCATGGAATAAGCCTTATTCATCCCGTTTTATGATAATACCCCAGATTGAAGAGACGCTTGCGAGCTATCTCTCTCCTGGGAGCTCATCCTCCCTGAAAAAGCCTACATTGCCCACCAAGCCGTGTAGACTAACATCTTCGTTGGTGGAGAAAGCTTTTCAGGCAGCGGGTCAGGCTGGTGCTGCTGTGCACACCATGGCAGTTTTTCAGGCATACCAAGCTCACCTGCTAAGAGTTCTGAGCACTGACGGGTCTATTGATGGCGCCTAGCCACAGATTATTTCTCTGTGCCACCAAGCAGACGGCCCGTGCTATCGGTCATTCTATGGCTGCTGCGGTCGCCACGGAGAGACATCTGTGATTTAATCTCACGGGCATCAAGTTCAGGGATCGTGTTTTCCTCCTTGATGCACCCCTCCTTCCCCCTCACCTTTCGGCTGTAAACAAGCCACCACTAGGTTTGGGAGGCGAAGCAGACCTCTGTAAGGTTTCTCCCCTGCCGTGCTCAGGAGTCGGGACCGTCGGTCACCCAGTCCCGACCAGCTCTGGTCCCAACGAGGGCGTGAGGTGCAGAAGGAGTGTGTGCCGAGCCAGCTACCCCCTCGTAGAGACAGGGGGAGGACTCGTCGCGCTTCGCAATTCGCCTCAAAGAGAGAAAAAAAAAGCACCGGACCTGAGGAGCATTATCTCCGCCAAAAAGGAAGTCCTGAGGTTGACGTGCCACGGGGGTGTCTCCCCCTGGGGAGGGACGTGTAAAAAATCCAATAAGGGATAAAGACTCCTCCCTGACACCCTATGGGGACCGTTGTCTAATCTCCGCCACCTCTGGTGTTTCAGGAAGCAGCGGTCTCCAGCGAAATGTTAGGTGCTCGGTTCCTTCCTGCCTTGTTTCAGGATGCCGGACACCTAACACCCCCCCTCCGTTGCACATCGTTCTCCTCGTTTTCAATGGTGTGGTCTTCACTTCCATGAAACCGGAGCGAGCACATCTGCTGACTTGGCAGTTACAGAATGAGTTTGCTGGCAAAGGGGCCATAGAGCATGTTCCCCTGCCAGATGAGAGATGGGGGGTTGCGTCCAATTTTACATCTTCTTGGGCTGAACATCAAAATGTTGACAGCTAAAATGATTGTTCTCAAATTCAACCAGAGGTTTGGTTTGTGACGGTCAACCTGAATGACGCATATTTTCATATAGAAATATTGCCACAACACAGGAGGTTCCTGAGGTTTGCTTTCGGGGGCGAAGCTTACCAGTATCGGGTGATTCTATCTGGCCTAGCCCTGTCACCCCGCACATATAAAATGCACGGATGAAGCTCTGGCTTTATGATTCCAGGGCATCCGTATTCTGAATTGTATAAATGACTGGCTGATCCTAGCTCAGTCTTAATAGCTAGCGCTTTGACATCGGGATGTCATCCTAGCTCATATCCTTTCTTTAGGATTGAGACTCAACGCCACGAAAGGCGTTCTCTTTCCTGTTCAGAGGACAACATATTTTTTTTAAAAAGGGTGTCACATGGGATTCGATCACAAGGTGGGCACAGCTGTTTCCCACTTGTGTCGAACCCATCCTCCAACACCCTGAAGGAAATCAAGCTAGGCCAGAAAGTGACCATCACTTTTAAAGATCTTTAGGTCTCATGGCAGCTGCGTCCACGGTGATACCTTTGGGCCTTCTGCACATGAGGTCAGCTAAGAGCCAGGGGGTTTCACTCAAGGGCCAATCCCCAGAAGCTAATAAGGGTTACCCGCTGGGGCTTCGTACCCTTTCTATGTGGTTCAGACCCCGGTTTTTGACTTTGGGTCCCACTTTAGGTCCGTCTTGTCGTCGCAAGATGCTAACAACAGACGCTTCCCTCACGGGCTGGGGTGCGGTCTTGGATGGCCGTCCAGCACAGGGGAGCTGGAGAGGTCATCTTCTCGCATGGCACAGCAATTGCCTCGAAATGATGGCTCTGTTTCTGGCCCTGAAACACTTCCTCCAGCAGTTGAGAGGCTACCATGTCCGAGTGTGGGTGGACAACACTGTGGTAGTCTTGTACATAAATCGCAAGGGTGAACTGTGCTCGTGCCGCTTGAGCAAGCTAGCGCACCAGGTTCTGCTTTGGGCACAGGACAAGTTCTTCTCCCTCAGGGCGATTTACATTCCAGGGCACATGAATGTAGGAGCAGACTTGCTATCCAGACAAGCTGTAGAACAGGGGGAATTGAAGCTCCACCCCGAAGTAGTCAGTCAAATCTGGGAAAGATTTTACGTAGCATAGGTGGACCTCTTTGCCTCACAAGAGGCAGCACAATGCCCCCTTTACTACTCTCTGACTCCTCCAGCTCCCCTGGGTCTGGACGCAATGGCCCACACGTGGCCCAGGTTACGCCTTTATGTGTTTCCACCTATGGTTCTGCTCCCGGCGAGTCCTGGCGAGGGTCCGTCAACAAGGGTTGCACCTCTTATTGATAGCGCCCCATTGGCCGACCAGAGTGTGGTTCTCGGATCTAATATCTCTCCTCGACGGCTGACCCTGGGTGATTCCAGTAGGAGGGATCTTCTGTCTCAGGCACAGGGGACAATACTTCATCCCCGGCCCGAGCTCTGGAACCTTCAGGTTTGGCCCCTGAACGGGACCAACTGAGACATGCTGGGCTTTCAGCCAGCGTAATTGAAACCATTTTAAGTGCCAGGGCTCCCTCCACTGGAAGAACTTATGCCCTCAAATGGAGTGTATTTGAAAATTGGTGCATGGCAAGACACATAGACCCAGTTCACTGCCAGATTGTTTATTCGTGGAGCTAAACAGTTGAAGCCGCCCACTAGAGCGACGGTCCCTTCATGGGACTTAACTATTGTACTCGAAGGCCGACACCCCTTTCGAACCACTAGAGTCAGCGCCTGTCAGGCTTCTGTCTCTTAAGGTGTTTTTTCTTATTGCTATTAATTCTTTGAAGAGGATTGGGGATCTGCAGGCTCTGTCAGTCTCCCCATCCTGCCTAGACTTTGCCCCTGGGCTAGTCAAAGCTATCCTGCATCCTCACCCGAACTATCTTCCCAAGGTTCCATTCTCGACCATGCACCTAGTTGTGCTCGAAGCCTTCTGTCCTCCGCCTTTCACAGCTCCGGAGCAGGAGAGACTTCACTTACTGTGTCCAGTACGTGCTCTTCAGATCTACGTCCACCGCACTAGCTTGTGGCGTAAGTCAGAGCAGCTCTTTATTTGCCATGGGGGCTGCAACCGGGGGGCGGCTGCCACTAGACAGACTCTGTCACACTGGGTGAGAGATGCCATTGCCCTAGCCTATGAGGCGCGTGGTCACACTTCGCCTCTGGGAATCAGGGCTCACTCAACCAGGGGGATTGCCTCATCGATTGCCTTGGCAAGAGGCGTCTCCCTGCAGCAGGTGTGTGATGCGGCAGGCTGGTCCTCTCCACACGTTTGTTAGATTTTATAGTCTGGATGTTAATGCTACTCCGGGTTCACGGATTCTTCAGTCAGCATCCCAGAGCTAGGTCTGAGACCTCCTCGGCTTGTGCGCACACGCTACACAACCTGGAGGTCCAGACACTTGCAGTGCGGCGGCGTTGGTATTCTCGTTCCCATAGCGTTTTCACGCAGCATTGAGTGTAGCTTTTGAAAGGGGACGTCTCGGGTTACTTGGCTGTAACCCTGTTCCCTGATAAAGCGGGAACGAGATGCTGCGTTCCGATGCCGCACTGCTGGCGTGCCTGGACGTCCTTCAGACAAAATTGACCTGAGGATGTTTCCGGTTCACTCCTATTTATAACCTGCAGGTGCACCTTATTCTGTGACGTCATACCTGGCACAGGTTATAAGCCGAAGGTATTCGGCGGGTTTGACATGCACAGGCTTCACAACCGGGCAACAAAGAGATGTTCCCATAGCGTTTTCACGCAGCATCTCGTTCCCGCTTTATCAGAGAAAAGGGTTACAGCCAAGTAACCCGAGACGTTCTGCCAAATACTTATAATATATAGTACAATAATATATATTTCTAAGGAAACAGTGACAATATACACTGCTCTCTGATTATATAAACAAGTATCTTACACAGCACTGAAGTCACACAGAATTTCCAAAAATGTACGGTGCAACCTCCAAACACATGCATATGCATGCACACATATACACTACTCAGTATAAATGAGTACACGCCCTTTGAACAGTAAGATCTTAATCAACATCTCAATGAACATATGAACAATTTCCAAAATTTTGACATAGAACATTCAATAGAACATTTGTTTAGCTCATTACATGAAAGTAAAATCATTAATATAACCTGGATTACAAAATCTTCAGTTTTACTAAAATTAGTTGATAAATAAATGAATACACTCCACAACAAAACTACTACATCTACCATTTTGTATGTCCTCTGTAGGGACTAATAGGTCACAGCAAATGGAGCCGTGAATCTGTCACCTTCCAGCAAATGGCGCCATGCTGACAACGTCATCTCTCTCGGTGGTACAAAGCAGCTGGAAGCGTGACCAGGTCAAAAGAGGAAACCCTTTTTAGATGGCTTTCACCAACCTTGACCTCAAACGGTACAAATCAGCAAGCCATTGAAGAAGAAAGAGACAGTTCACGACATCAGCAAGCAAAGAAAGAAGCAGTTTCACATCTCCAACTCAGACAGTGTAAATCTGCAATCAACTCCCTTGCACAAGAAAGTTACACATCTCGACGCAAACGGTGTAAATCAGCAAGCAACTCCCTTGAATAAGGAAGAAGACAGTTTCACACTCCCCTTGCTGACCACCAGAATGTGTTTCCTGCTTCATCTCTTGGCTCAAGAACAAAGAACATACCTGCTTCAGGGACATTTATAACGGCAATCAGTTAAAATATGACAGTAGGGCATATATAAACTTCTATATACTGTATGTTCTCACATAGGATGTTTGATGTCTTTATGTTGTGTTCAATGTGTTTATCCTAAACTTAGGAAGGGTAATCATCATATATAACCCCTCCCTTATGACCCGCTCCGTGGGGTCAAAAACCCAAGATGCAAACAGCCTACTCACGTCTAAACGTCATGTTGTCTGAAGGGAGCAAGCTCACCCACTCTTTCAACACCCCGCGACCAATGTACATTGTGTAACGTAGAGTATGGATTATTTTTATGATGTAACGAGTAATCGAACGCGTTAGATCCGCCATTCAAGTACTCAGTTACTTAGTCACTTTTGCAAAAATGTAATCCGTGTGCCAGACAGCAGTCATTTCCAATCCATAAGTGTGTGTGTGAGAGGAAGTTGTCTTACAAGCCCCGTCCCCGATAACCCGCCCCCCCTCTGTTATTCCTGCTGTTAAACCCCTATCTCAACGATGCGGTTTGACTATGTGAGGATAGACGCGTGGAAAGATGGAAACTAATCACAGCGCCGAAACTCGCGTGAATCATGATGAGCCATACTTACAGCCACCACGCAAAACCACGTAAGTGAAATAGGGGTATTAGTAGTTAACAGATTATGGGCCAGACTTCACTGAGTGATGATGGTAAAATAATTATAAAGGTCTTGACTAAAACAACATGCATGAAGAAGCATAAAGGAGTTTTAATTTTCTGCAGTGGAAATGTACTCTAAGTAGTTACTTTTATCAGAAACTAATGCAGTAATATAACTGATTACTTTTTGTAGACAATAATTTTGTAATGTAATTAGTTACTTTAAAATGTAACGTCTCACAACAGTGCCCACGACCAAGTCATAGGCTCTTCAAGGACTCTCAACGAGACTTCATGCCAGAATTCCTAAGTCCAGCAACAAAGAAACCTTCAGAAGAAGTTCCAGAGTGCCACCATCGGTAACCAGGCAACCAACGCTTCACCAAAAGACTTTCCCAAAAGACATCATTTCAACAACAGAGCACCAACCAATAAGCAACGCCGTGATTCCCTTTGCAGGAGGCGAACCACCGGATGAGAACAAAACGTAATGAAAGTAAACAAACAAAGCATGGGGTGATGGAACTCATGCAGCCCCATAGAAGGTCACTGCCATCACCATGTTTTACTGTAGGCACCATGCATTTTAATTTGTACAGTACTCCTCACCTTTGCGACACCATACAGTTTTATCTTAACATTTCTTTTGGTCTTATCACTCCAGAGTCCTAGCAGTCATCTTCTTTTTCAGCCTGGGCCCAGGCAATTTCTATGCAGGCTTTTTTGTGCCTGGCCTTCAGGAGAGGCTTCCTTCGTGGATGACAGCCATGCATGCCATTCCTCTGCAGTGAACGCCGTATTGTGGGATGGGAAACAATCCCCAGTTTGGCTTTCTACTTCGTTAGCTAACTGCAGTGAGTTTGCATGGTAGTTTTCTTCAACCTTCCTCATCAGAAGACGGTCCTGTCGAGGTGTTAACTTCTGTAGACAACCTGTATGTCTCTGTGAGATGGTTGGATTTCCATCTTTGTATGACTTTTGCTACAGTATTTTAACTAATATGTAAAGCTTTGCTGATCTTCTTGTAGTCTTCACCTTTCTTGCGTAAAGAAATTATTGTCCTTCACAGATCTTGTGACATTTCTCTTTCATGGTGCAATTTCATTAAATGTGAAGCGGTATTCTTTGTTAAGTGATGCCCTTTTATAATCATCTGTCTGCTGGACAACTGTTTAATGAATAATTACTCTCACCTGTAGTTGAATTCTTGTTAATTAGGATTTTGTTGTATAAAATGTAGCTGTTCGTCTAAGAAATTATTTGGGGTGTATTAATTTTTGCAATTTGGTCTTAAATGTATTTGTCAAGAAAAATACTTTTTGCTGTGTGCAAATTAACAAGCCTTGTTTGCAATCAATGGTCCGCATTTGTGGGAGTATTTAGTAAAAATGCTAATTCTGAGAGGGAAGTAAAGGTTCTCTGACGAATCTGTTGGGGTGTATTCATTCATGCTTAGCACTGTATGTACACACACGTGCATCTCAGTAAATTAGAATATCATCGAAAAGTTGATTCATTTCGGTAATTAAATTCAAAAAGTGAAACTCATTACACACAAACTAATAGTTAAAGTGTTTATTTATTTTAATTATAATAGCATACAGATAGGGAAACCCAAAATTCAATGTCTTAGAAAATTTGAATATTACTTAAAGGATTTTTAACACAGAAATATTGGCCTACTGAAATTAACATGTACAGCACTCACTACTTGGTCTGGGCTTCCTTTGCATGAATTACTGCAGCAATGCAGCGTGGCATGGAATTGACGGTCAGTCTGTGGCACTGCTGAAGTGTTATGAAAGCCCAGGTTGTACCCAAATCCCCAATAGATTCTCTATCGGAGTTAGGTTGGGCAAATTTGCTGGCCAATTAAGCACAGGGATACCATGGTCCTTAAACCAGGAACTTGGACTCTGTGCCTCTCCTTTCTTCCTCCATGCTCTGGGACCTTGCTTTTTAAATGAAATGCAAAGTTTACTTTCCTCTGAAAAGAGGACTTTTGCCCACTGAGGAAGAGTCCAATCATTTTTGTTCTTAGCTCAGGTAAGAAGCCTTTGATGTTGTCTCGGTCCACCTCTCAAATACTATAGCTACGATTCCTTTCAAAGGTAAAGTGCAGGTTGATTTGTTTTATTTTTACTTTCTAGTTTGTATTAATTATATTTATATTAATATTTTGGGGCTGTGGAATAAATCATTGCTGTTTCCTTTATTTGTTATGGGAGAATTTGCTTTGATATACAAATGCTTTGATACAAGCATGAAACTGAAATGCCTGGCTTTAGACCACAATAATTTATTAGTATGGTGTAGGGCCTCCTTTTGCGGCCAATACAGCATCATTGGTCATCATTTTGGTGCATTATAATCCTGATAGCAATGCACTGCCTTCAGGATACAATGTTTGAACCATTGGTTGCACATGGTTCTCCAGAATGCCCATCTAGCACAAGTATTGTGCTTTGGCAATGCCATGATATTGAACAATATGTCACCCATAATGTTGTGTGCATTGCAATATTTTAAAACTGTGCTATTACTGTGCTAATTAAACTTTCACACTCTGCACATTCCACCAGTAAGAGCAATCAATGAAGATTGGCCACCAGGCTGGTCAAACTTTGTCATGTAACCAACACTAAATTGGCCAGTGTTTCAGTTTTATTGTCCAACCCCTGTATACACCCACATTTGACAATGAGAATGTGATATGTTAGCATACATAGATTTATTCAGTTGTTTATTTGCTTATTTATTTCTTTTTTACAGCCTTCTTTGCATGGCACAAAAATACCATGCAGCATAAAATAGTCCTTCCTTCAATTAGCATATTCCAAGTACTGATCTAAGACCCTTCTGCCTTAAGCTTTAATCTTTTTTTGTCAGACTTATTCTTCAAATGAACACTCACTGCCAGCATACCCACTGCTCTTATTTATTTATTTATTTATTTATTTGGCCTATGTATTTCTTAAGATGTAAGTCTAAGCATATGCCATAAATTAATTCCAGCCCTTTTACTAAACAGCCATAGTTTAAATAACAACATAGATTGTTGAATCCCCTATACATATGTTCACTGGTAGATGATAAATAAAAGCAAGGTTTGGCTTTTTAAATCATGTGTAAAAGGGAGATAAAAGGGTTTTGTAGTGTTTCATAATCACTTCCTAGTTTGAACTCTAAAAGGCCACATTAGAAATGTTTGGTCTAAATGCAAACACTGATGCCAATGCCAATTATTCAAATGAGCTTCTAGTGTGCATTTAATTGCTTCCTTGGGGATTCATTTAGTGTTAAATAGGGCCTTATTGTTACTTATAAAATAAATTTAATTGTAGATTACTTTGGTCTGACTATTTCCTATTTTTATTGACTCATGTTCCATTTGGAGGCAATATCCATAAGGACAAATTGAAGTGTTGGCTTAATTTCAGTTCAAAATTTCCTGTTGGAGATAATTACTGTTAGTGGTTTCTTGTGTGCCATTTAATGCATTATATAATGGCACTGCATTATTCTGTGTGGACACAGGCCTTTATGATCATACATACATGCTGGGTTGCTGAGTGCCACAGGTTGGGTTTTCCTGAGGAAGGGAAAGGATGACTCCAGAGATATCTTACATGGACTACACAGGATGTTGCCTGTATAATGAATTTGCACTGGTGGTTGAGCAGCACAAGCATATTGGATATTGCTACTTTCACTGCTAGTGGAGCCATGGCTAATGAGTTTACATCAAATTCAGCTGCAGTGTTGGGCTATGACCTGCTGGTATTAAAACTGCTACTGGCATGAGAAATTTTATAAGTGAGTAAATCATTTTTAATTTTGGACATTAATGAAAAGGGTGTTAGTAGATAAATGTAAATTTGTTTGATGCATTTTCTTCTCATTTGCCTTCAACATGCAGATTTGGTGAGAAAATTCAGACAGGAAAAAGATCTCTTGAAGTAGGCAATATTTTTTGTAGTATGCAGCTGCCCTTAAATTTATTTTCTTACTAGACTACTGGTTAAAGATAATTTTCCATTATATCCCAGTATTGTGGAAACAGATATGCAGATTGTCAAAGACTCGGCTTTATGGACATCTAGAGAAGGTTCATTCTACCACCAAGGTGTCAGAACAGAAAAGAGTCTGGATTAATGTCATCCCTGAGAGATGGTGGGACGAGGCGGGCAGTGCTGAAGGATCGGAGGGAGCATGGTGCGGTGCGTGTTTAGTGGGCGCTGGGCAATTTTTAGCTGTGCATCAGGGTTTTGAATTTGATGTAGGGAGCTACAGTAATCCAGTGCAGGGAGCGGAGAAGTGGGGTGGTGTGGGAAGGTTGGTGCAGCTGCATTCTGGATCAACTGCAGAGGTCGAATGGTGGGCAGAGGCAGACCTGCCAGGAGTTAGTTGCAGTAGTCTAGTCTTGAAATAACAAGGGCCTGAACAATTACCTGGTTAGCTTCTTTCTGTGAAGAAAGAAATGAGTGGACTCTTCTGATGTTGTAAAGATGAAATCGACAAGAGCGAGTAAGGTTAGCAATCTGTGAGGAAAATAAAAGATGATTGTCCACAGTTAACCCAAGATTGGCAGTGGCTGAAGGAGTGATCTGATTGTTATCCAGGGAGATCACAAGTTTTTGACCATGGGATGAGCCACCAGAGATGAACAGAAGTTCGGTTTTATTCAGATTCAACTTCAGCTGAAAAGCTGCTATCCAGGATGAGATGTCTGCCAGACATGCTGAGATCCGGGATGGAAACCTGTGTGTCTGAGAGAGGAAAGGAGAGAATAAGTTGCATGTCATCTGCATAACAATGGTATCCATATGATGATATGACCTTACCAAGAGACCGGGTAAAGAGGGAGAACAGAAGAGGACCAAGTACTGAGCCCTGTGGGACACCAGTTGAGAGTCCGCATGGGGTAGATTTGGATCCCCTCCATTTCACCTTAAACAACCTATCTTCTAGGTAAGAAGCTAACCATTGCCATGCTGTTCCACAGATTCCAAGGCTTGTAAGAATACATAATAGAATATTGTGGTTCACCATGTCAAATGCAGCTGACAGGTCCAGAAGGATGAGGACAGATGAAAGTTTAGCTGATCTAGCAGCATGGAGCTTCTCAGTGGCTCACAGAAGGGCAGTCTCTGTGGAATGTGCCCATTTGAATCCAGATTGTTTGGGATCATCAAGGTTGTTCTGTGAGAGATAAAGAGACATTTGGTTGAAAACAGTCCTTTCAAGAATTTTTTTAATAAAAGAGTTAAGCAATACCAGGGAATAGTTGCTGACATCTGCTGGATCCAGCCAGAGTTACTTGAGGATGGGAATAACCCTTGCCTTAAAAGCAGCAACATATGGAATAGTTGATGATGGTTGTGATGAAGGGAAGGAGGTCTCGTGAGATGGCCTGGAGCATTGTGGAAGGGATTTGGTCTAATGAACAGGTGGTGGGAATGGATGGCAAGATGATCTGCTGAATCTCATCAGTTGACAGGTTGGAAAATTATGCTAAGGGAGGGGAGATCCTGAAGTTCTGGTGTAAGGGTTGGGTTGGGAGCAAAGGACTGGCGTATTGCTGCAATTTTCCTGTCATAGAATGTGGCAACGTCATTAGCAGCCAGAGAAGATGGGGCAGGAGGAGCCAGTGGTTTGAGTAGTGAGGAGAAGATATTGTGGAGTTTGCCAGAATCATGTGCAGAGGCTTCTAGCTTTTCCCTGTAGAAGGCAGTTAGATGAGACTGAATTCTTGTAACCAGTCATAATTTTTAAGGTGAGAATTGTAAATGTGGTGATGTCATTGTATGTGAAATCCCGCTCATTCTTCTAAGGATTATTATTATTAGGGCCCAAGCACTATGGCATCAGCGCAATGACGACTTGACTATGACATCATCACTCTGACAATGCTGTTATATATAAATGTGCGAGGGCCCTCTTGTTCTTCTAAAGATTAAAAAAAAAATTATAAAATTTTGTTTGGGGGTGGGGGGTTAGGGGGGGAGGGGTTCTTAACATGCTTGAAAACTTTTGGAATTCAGCACACAGTTTAGAATCTGCTGCCATTAGAATGCCTGTGAGTGCCTAGAATGCCTATTGCTGCATAGTCTGGACCCTGAGTGCGGCTAAGGGCCTTAACAGGAGATTTTGTGGCATACACACTTGCATATATGCATGTCAAACTCTGTACACTTCTAGATCTTATTGAGTTGAACAATTTCTACTACACGTTACTGGCTCAACTCAACACAAGGTCAGCTTTTTTGGGTCAGTTGCAAAATGCACATTTATGACATCAGCACTATTAAATACACACACTACACATTACACACACGCACACTTGCACATTAACTTGCTGGTTAACACTGGCGGTACGTTGCGCACATCTGGCGATGGCGCACTAGAAACACACTTCCAGTCCCGACGAATCCTTACACACACTCTGAAATGAAGGTACAAATAACCGTCACTGGGGGTAGTACCTTTCAAGGCACAGAATTCTACCTTAATATAGAGAAACTAATTTGTACCAATTCAGTCTGTACCATCAAGGACATTATTTGTACCTTGGGCAACCAAAATGTACCTTGTTTTATAAACTTGCTGGTACATTATTGTACCTTACAATAATGTACCAGCAAGTTTATAAAACAAGGTTGTTTTATAAACTTGCTGGTACATTATTGTACCTTAATCAGGTAAGGTACAATAATGTACCAGCAATTTTATAAAACAAGGTACAAGGTACAAATCTTGTCCTTAAAGGTACCAACCCCGTGACAAGCCCTTTTGTACCTTAATGTGTTCCTTTAGGAACAATAAAATGTAATTTTGCCATTGAATACGACATTCAATCAAATTATTATCACTGACTATGAACATGTATCAAATGCATATGTTTGAACCCTGTCTTAGATTACAGTAAAATATTCAGGAAAAAAAAAAACAAATATTTAACCTAAATAAAACACTTCTATAAGCTGAAAAATCTTTTACAAAAACCAATCACTCTAAAATTGTACATATAAAATACAATTTTCCATCTACAATGTAACTTTCAATATAACTTTTTACAATACAATACATCCTTTAATTAAATTTTTACCCACAAAATAACATTGCATTGTTCCATTCTTTCAGAGCAGAAATGAAATCAAAAGCATCAAAAACACTGTAACGAGATGTGCACAAACCCGGTGACTATAAAGTAAATATCTGGAAAACTTTTAAATGACTGCAGCTAAAAGTATCAGTGTTTAAATTATATAGCTTTCCCGTTTATACTAATATACTAATAATAATTTATACTACTAATAATAATATTAATAGCAACTAGTTTTTACATTTTCATACTATTGGGCTTCGCCTTTTTCAGTTTTTTGCACTTTTTGGAGAACGTGTGAGTTTCTTTGTCTAAGAAAAACAAATGGAATACAGCTCCAAACAACTAAACGCCGACTCAGGTACACTATAATGGAGAATATTCAGCTTGTTCAGTGTGTGGAGTGCAGGATGTTTAGACATTCTTCCTCTGTCGTTAATGATAATTTACTTGTGAAATACTTGTGATATGTGTGTGTTAGCACTCTGACGGAGATGATGTTAGCATTAGGGAAGCACATCCAGACTTTAGAGAGGGTTAGAGAGAGCGAGAGCAGTGTTATTCCCGTAGCAGAAAGTCTGGGTACAGCAGGCGGAGATGACCAGCCCTCGACTCCGGCATTAGAGCCCTTACAGCGGGGCGAGTGGGTGATAACTCGTCTGCATACTTGTTCAGCCAATGCTAATACTAGCCCACCGGAGCACACCTCTTCTGCGCTTCACGTGTCCAAGAGGTTTGCTCTCCTCAGTGATGCACCCTCTGAGAAACCTGAAAGAGCTCTGGTTATAGGAGACTCTATACTGAAGCACGTGAAATTAGCTCGGCCTTTAGGGGCACCAGCGGCAGTGGTTAGGTGTATCCCGGGAGCCAGAGCACCAGACATAACAGGTAATCTCAGGGCTCTAGGACAGCATAGATTCTCAAAGATAGTCGTACATCATGGAGCTAACGATATATGCCTTCGTCAGTCAGAGGTTAGTAAGCACAACTTTACAGAGGTGTTTAAACTAGCGAAGGCGATATCCGATGAAGTAGTTTGCTCTGGCCCCATCCCAATGAGATATGGTGACATAGCTTACAGCAGGTTATGGTTGCTGAACTGCTGGATGTCCAGGTGGTGCTCCGAAAATAAGGTGGGCTTTATAGATACCTTTAAGACCTTTTGAGGGCAAAGCTGGCCTGTTAGGGCGGGACGGTATCCATCCCACTCTGGAAGGTGCTGCTCTTGTAGTATAGCGCATAGACTCAGAAGAGGCCTAGTTAATCGGTGACTATACAGAGCCCAGGCCAGGGAGCAGACAAACAGGCTAAACCAACTGTCTGCTAGCTACATAGAGTCTTCACTCAGGGTCCATCATATTGAGACTCTGTTCCCAGAGCTAAACACAAATTAAGAAAGACTTAGAAAGTAAGTTATTTAACAGATACCATAAACTCGGATCACACTGAATGCACAGCTGGCACCTATGATCTGAAGCTAGGACTGTTAAATATTATAAATATTATATGACTTACTTATAAGTATAAACATATAAACATTTAAAGTATGATTACACTGTATTCAGCACAAACTGGGCAACAGTAATATGTAAGAAGCATGTATGTACAAGTTTGTATTTTGGAGAAAATAACAGTTATGCATGGTTATTGAAAACAACAAAAAAGAAGTCATTGAAATATGTATATATTGAAATATGTATTAAAAATGTTATATATGTATATATAACATTTGTCTACAAGCCTTTTGTGAACTGGATCTTGTAGCCTGGACTTTTTTGCTTAAAAATGATGTGACAATTATCCTGCTCACTCATTCATGAAAATATCTTAATTTATTATTTTTTTAAGTCTCTTTTTGTTTAAAAAGGCCATATGTGAGAAGGCGTGATTGATCCTTAATTATGCTGTAATTCACACAAGAGAAGACAAAGACCTGCATAATGAGCTACATAATGAGTCTTTCAGTCAGGTATGTGACAGAGAGGGATTGTCACGGGTCTAGCGGGTGGTATGGTCAGACCGGCTGATGGTGTGGTTGCCGTGGGCATGTTGGGCAGGCATAAATGCAGAGGGGTGGTTGAAACAAAGAGTCCTTTATTTACAAAAGAAATACAAACTCAAACAACCAAACAAAGGAACCAAAACAACAAACCCAAACTAAAACTAGGGCTCAGGAAAACACAACAGGAGCTGAACACAGGGAACTGGAACTGACAGGGGACTGACCGCTAACACAGGGGACTGAGCGCTAAGACAGGGAAACATGGAGCTGGAGCTAACTAAAGACACATAGGGGAACTAGAGACAAGACACGACCAGACTGGAGAGACAGGACCTAGAGATTGGACAGGACTGGTTAGTGGTTAGTTGGTTTAGTAGCTACATGGCATACTGGGACACTGGATGCTGACCTAATCAGGTTAGTATCTAATGGAGTTAGTGGCTAACCGGGTTAGTACTGACCTAATAGGGAGACAGAACACAAGAAGCAAAGCACACGAGGCTATTCCAAACTAGCAGCTAACCTACTAGCGACCAGAACCACTAGCAGTCAATTCCACTAGAGGCTAGCCTACTAGCAGCTAACCCTACTAGCAGCCAAGGCCTACTAGTGGCTAGGCCCTCATGTGGCTACACAAAACTAAACAGACAAAGAACTACACAAGAAGGCTGACACTGGGGAGACACAGAACAGTACTTACACAGGAGGAGACACAGCCTAACTAAACACTGAACAAGGCAGCTCCATGAATCCATCAGAACAAGGAACGTACAGAAAACAAAACTAGAGCCCTCTTGAAAACAAAGGTTACAAAACATAAACCAAAATATAAACTTAAAGAAACAAAAACCAAACAAAACAAAATGCCCACTTGACTGTGATAAGTATATGCACAAACATATACACAAACAATGCTCACCCCATTTTCCCAGAACAAACTGCTATTTATAGAAACTATAATGAGAAAATATAATGAGCCACCTCGGTTCAGGTGAGCCCTCATCACCTGACCAAGGTGCCTTCTGGGAAACGGAGTCGGCCAACAAAACTACAAAAAACAGACAAGAACAGTGACCTCTAGTGGAGGTTCCTAACAGGGATGTGCTACAAGAAAGAAATTTTAAGACAAAAGAAACATATATATTTTTTGTTTGTAGTTTATTCAGAATATAATTAACTGAGAAGTAAAAAAGCTCATTCTTTCCCCTCAGGGTAAAACATTGCATGATGAAAAAAGGGTGTTATGTTTGTAAAAGTTCACTCCTACACCCTATACACCATCATACATCTTTGTGCCAGTCTTGAAAAGCAGTTCCTGTTCAACTGAAGACATAAATGAATATGGCATACCTGGCATTTCCATGGTGTTTTTTACTGCTTACCATGCACTAATTTGTAATGCACACAGACAACACTGTCACCCAAGGTTAGTCCATGAGCTGGTTGTACGCAGTCACAGGTGCAGACAGATATTTATAGTGTGTCCATCCACTTTAAAAATACAAGAGTAAAACAGTGATGGACTGTCTGTATATTGCATTCTCATTTGCATTTGCTTTCTATCAAACAGGTGACTGACCATTCTCACTGTCATGTTTATATAAAAAAAGAGGTGTTAGCATGCTCAAAAGGCACACAGGTTCACTGCAGATCAATCCCTGCTATCCATTATCACCCAATTGAGGATAGGTTCCCTGTTGAGTCTGGTTCCTCTCAAGGTTTCTTCCTATTGCCATCTCGGGGAGTTTTTCCTTGCCACCGCCACCCTCGGCTTGCTCATCAGGGACAATCTAATCAATTTGATTAGGTAAAAAACGCAAAAACGCTCTGTTAAGTGCTGTTAGGAGCATCCCGAATCAACCGAATCAGCCTATCAGAAGCCAGACACGTCAGTACCGCTTGTACTTTTGTAGAATTCCAACCGGGTCTCGTCCAAAACCACACTCGCTGTCTGAGGAGTCTGCGTGTCTTCAGAGTTTTGTATGTAGCAACAGTGAGC
Organism: Clarias macrocephalus; assembly: GCA_011419295.1. Taxonomy (NCBI): domain Eukaryota; kingdom Metazoa; phylum Chordata; class Actinopteri; order Siluriformes; family Clariidae; genus Clarias; species Clarias macrocephalus. The sequence goes on from JAAGKR010005005.1 coordinate 32,200, forward strand.
TTTGTAGTACAGTACATTCAGGCAATGTGTGAGTAACTGTGCTTGCATCAACATGCATGTAAAAAGTCCAGTAAACAAAGTTAACACAGTCACTAGTTTACAGTATGCAAGTCAACTATTGCACAAATATCCTCATAAAGCTGACAAAAATGACACCGTCAGCACATATGGTGACGTTACAACAAGAAAAATCTCTGTTTCCCCTGTCCACACAACACCACTGAAAACGGATTTTTGTAAAATCTTCACTTTGGACAGAGTTTTTCAAAAGCTTCGTTTTCAATGACCAAAACTGCATTTGCGTGTGGAGGACAGGCCAAAACCGCAGATAAAAATCTCTGTTTTTAAAAATACCTATGGTGTGTGGACGTGGCCTAGGTGCAGCTCAGCAAAAAGCCCAATCTTCCATGGTATGAAGCTTGGTCTTAGGAGGTTTCAAAAGATGTACTGACACAGAGCGGAGATTGCGTGTAGATGTATGTGAGGTAATAAGGATCTTTGAGATAGGTAGGGGCATCTCCATAAATGCACTGGTGGGTAAGAAGGCCTAGATAGGTAGAGGCATCTCCATAAATGCCCTGGTGGGTAAGAAGGGCAATCTTATATTCAATAAATGCACTGGTGGGTAAGAAGGGCAACCTAGAGAGCCAATTAAGAGATTTAAGAATGAGCATAATATGGTAATATTTACACACTGTCATCAGGATCCTAACAGCACTGTTCTGAATATACTGCAGCTTTTGAAGGCTTTTTCCAGAAGTCCCAATGAGGAGTGCACTGCAGAAATCCAGCCTTGAGGAGACAAACTCATGGACTAACGCATCTGCAAATGTGAGTGCTGGGCGCAGTTTAGCAATGTTCCTGAGGCGAAAGAATGATGTTTTACACAGATATTTGATATGAGCCTCATATGTCAAATGAGACTCCATTTTAATCCCAAGGTTATTAACAGATGTTGAAGCTGTGCAGAATCTACTTTTTCCAGCACTTTAGAAAGTAAAGGGATGTTGGAAATGGGCCGGTAGTTTACCATGTACTTCTGGATTTAAGGTGGATTTTTTTTTTAAGAAGTGGTCTGATCACAGCAGTTTTCAGTATAGGAAGAACATATCCAGTGTTATATGTGTTAATATGATTCTGGTAATCGGGGGACTTATAGCACAGATGTTGGATTTAACCAGAACTGTCGGAAATCACAATTTGATGGTTTCATTTTTCTCACAGTGACCTCAACCTCTTGTTGCACAACTTCAGAGGAACAGCTAAAAGGTTGCAAAATCCCAGGCTGTGGGTAATCCATCATGACAGGCAGCGTAGAAGAACTGAATAAAGACAAGCGGATGGTATCCACTTTTTTTCCTAAAGAAAGTAATATTATTGCATCTCTTCTCTGAGATCTTCTCTTCAAATGAGATTGAAATTGCAGTTTCAGGAGGTGATTAATAGAAGAGAAAAGTTGCTTGGAATTTCCAGAGCTATTGTTAATGATATTTGAGTAGAACTTTGATCCTGCATCTCTCAATGCTCTTGCACAGGCTTTTGATGTTCTCTGTAAGCTTGCTCATGAACAGTGAGTCCTGGAGCCTGTAGACGTTGCTTAAGGGCACGTCCAGGTATCTTCATCTTCTGCAATTCCAGGGCTGAACGTGAGAAGCAGACTGTTCTATATCTAACAGGGGCATGGAAATCGAGGAGACTGCTGAGGGGTTGGTTGTAGAAGTCAACTGACTAAGTGACTGAGGAACAATCAACAAAGGAGAGATGCTGAAGATCTTTGCTAAGGGTGTCTGGTTTGATCTTTATAAAATTTCTGTAACACAACAGTTACAGATTCTATAGCTCCACTGAAACAACCTTGTGGTCAGATTCTACACAAAAAGTAGTTATGATAATTGATAATGGGGACAGAATTTGTAATAAAAAGATCCAAAGTATGCCCTCTGAAATGTGTGGGAACATCAACATGTTGTTGAACATTAAGGCAGTCTAGTAGTTGCAAAAACATGTAGTCTACATGAACAAGTCACAGAGTATAATAATGTTGGCAGAAGTGGTACAGAAAGATGTTAAATGCATCTCCAAGATAAACACTGAGTTTGGTTTATGGGATCAATAAATAACCAGTACTGTCATGCGGACAGTGGCTTTACATTTAAATGCAAGGCATCCAAATGAAGACAGCGTGGGCAGAGAGAGGGGACACAGATCAAGTGGTATAATACAGCTAAGCCACCACAACGTCCAGTGCTGTGGGCTTTCTCCAGGTAGGTATAACCATGGGGGCAAGCTTCATTTAGTGCTAAAAAGACCTCTGGCTGATGCCATGTTTCTGTTATGCACATAAAATCCAAGACTCTGTCCATAATATGATCTTGTTTAAAAATATATATTTATTTGGAGAGATTGTGAATTAAGAGGGTCTATGTTTTTGCATTTTTGGCATAGTAAATCTCTGTAATGGCCGTAATACAGTGAAATCCACTCCATGTTTTCTGTCCTGTTTGGTGAGTAGCGAACTCTGAAAGTTTCCTAGAAGAAATGTCTAAGAGAAATCTTGCTGTGTTTCCTGAGCTACAAACACCTGGAGCAACATTGCTCTGATGACGTGTTTGATGAGTGACAACGGTCCATACACATGGAATGGATGAAGCAGAACCGGCTGGCTAATGGTATACAAACTTTCGACGAGAACTTCTGTGATAGCGCTGTCTCCGCAGAAGTCTGCATTCTTTTAGGCTGATTTTAGGGTGATTTGTTGCTGACAACAGTGTTGTTATTTCCTGTCTAAATAATTTTGGACTTTATCAGTTTGGCTTTGTAAATTACAATATAACACAGCACATGTTTATACAGGTGTCGTTCAGTAAGATTTTAGGAATTTACTTAGTGATCAGTAATCAATGTCCAAGGAGGGTTATTTTGTCAGAACTATTTTTCAATTAGACATGGAGAGACCTTAACACAGAGCAGTTATTTGACTTGTTCCATCTTTATCTACCTTTCCACATATTTTTATTTCAAATTTTTGGCTGTAAATGTATAGCACATAATCTATGCTACATTTTCTACCTTGTTATATGTTGCAAATGACAATGGGCGTCACATTAGGCATTTAAACATTATTTATCTTTATGTACTGTTCAAATGACAAATAATCACCTTTTTCAGCAAAAATATGAGCTTCATAAACAGTTCTGGTTACTGGCTTAAGTTTAGGATTAGGTTGGGTGTCAGTATAGAATTAACTAGCTGTTTTTATAATTATGACAATGTGTTACATACAGTACACTGGTTAAGTCAAGGGCTGAATAGGGCCAGCAACATGGTAGAGTAGGGCATGTTAGAGTCAGGCAGGGGATGTGAATAGGGCCAGCAACATGTTAGAGTTGTAGAGGATGTGAATGAGCAACCATTAATCCAAAAGACTTTAAATAAATGTAAAATTAGTCTAGATGAATTTAGCACATATAAATTGTATAAAAACCACAGCATGACCAAATATATCCCAAAGCAGATTAAAATAAACGGTATATTAGGGAGGAAAAAATAACTGAAGCTGGACTCTGGGCCGTGCTAAAGAAAAGAACAGAAGAAAACACATGGAAGAGTTATAAATGTGTGTTAGTTAAAATAGGTGGACTCTGATTTGAGGTTGTGAGGGAAATAAGGCAGGAAACTATTGGTTTGCTATTAAACCCTGGGGAACCAGGGTTGAACTCTGGGAATCTGCAGGGACAGACAGATACAGATAAGATTTTGATGCACTGTGAGAGACATGTCGACTACATAAAGCATATCAGATCCTCTATGACTTTCTTTAGAGCCCCACAAACCTCTTTTCCTCTCCCTGTGCTTGCAGGTGCAGTTTGAAGGGTTTTATTATGAGCTTTCCAGCCATGTCCTGTCAGGTGCCCTTCCTTACTAGCTTCAGGGAAACCATCATTCTCTACCCCATTACTAAAAAAAGTCCAAGCTCAATTTCTTGGTGCTGAACTAGATGATTTTCTAAGACTTCATAGTTTTTAGACCGCTAACTCAGAAGCCAGTAAAAAAGAAAAAAACTAATGTCAACTTCTCCAAGGTAAGAACTCAAAAGGCGAAGAACACAATTAACGCAAGACTGAAGAGGCTGTGTGATGTCTCTTACAGTGTTTTGTAGTGTCCCACTCAAAGTCCCATTTTTTAACATAGTTCAGAAACCAGAATAAGGCACTAATGATATAGTGCTCAGCACTGGGCAATGGGGCATTCTGTGGTTTGTTTAAGATTCATTGTGTGTACTTTATGGAAATATATTGAGTTTCTCATCAAAGTGTGATTTCATTACTTATACTGACAAATCTAAAATGCATGTGTGTATTAGAACATACAGTAAACATTGAAAATATAGAAAAAAAAGACATAGCCCCAAATATTTGTAATAGGCACTTCCACCAAAAATTTCATAAATAGTATTTTTATTAAAAATAATAGAATAATAATAAATAGAATTATTTTGTGAACTAGATTACTTGAATTATATAGTATAATAAATATTATATATTTATTCCTGTTTGGGGACTATATGTAGCCTACTGGCAATACCATAATGCCACTGAAAATTAGAACATTTTCAGCATTTTTTCTTTTTTCAGTAGGTTTCCTTTTTATTCAGTGTAATCATCTATCTTTTTTTTTCTAGCTGTCAATTTGTCAGCCATTTCATCTTTCAAGCATTCTTGCTGGTTCCCCAGGCCATTATGATTCTGACATTTCTGCAATATATGTTTCAGTGATTGACACACACCTGCAATTTGGGTTGCCGCTACCTTCCTGCTTTGTTTACCTCATTGTACCTTCTATATATGTGTGGTCTCACTTTTTAATGATCCTTTTAATTTGCTTCTATAAATTTGGAATTTCTGACCAAATGGTTTTGACCAAAACAAGAAGACTATTTTTTTTCTTGTCTTTTTTTAAATAGAACTTCTATTTTTGTTGACTTTAGGAGTCTAGTGTTGAATCCATAAATGCATGCATACTGTTTTGAAAAGCTTTCTTTGATTAGGCAAGCTGTATCAGGTGTTTTTAATTGCTTGTTGTGTTCAGCTGGAGAGACAGATGTTGGATGCACAAGGACAGCTGGGGAGCCCATCCATGGTGCTGATTTACTTATATGCTGCTGTATTTAAAGGGGCAGCTGTCCATGGAGCTGATCTTGGAGCTTAGCCTCTTATTGACTGCCATACATCTGTGAGAAACCTGTAGCATTTTAATACATCATACATTTTTAAATACATACATATGTAATAGTTATATGTAATCGTATAGAGTGCATAACTAGTGTAAGTTACATTTAAATATATGGTCATTCATTGTGAGCAAAGAAACATGATTAGAAATACCTCATAAAACAAATAGTTTTTACCAGTGTTTTGTCAAGTTAGATTTTACAGTAGAAGAAAATTTTCTTATACTGAAAGACAGATGACTTTCGTCATATTTTCTCACTGTCCCTGACCTAGTGAACTAGCATGAGAATGTGTTTTGGATACTGACTCCAAAGCACGTTTAAAAGTTACTCTGCTCAGTAAAAAAAAAAAAAAAAAAAAAAAAAAAAAAAGCCATCTCAATGGAAAATAAATGTAGTAACAAGTTGTACAGCTTTTTTTAAGTTTACTCAACATTTGGCCAAACAAAATATTTCGCATTGCTGCTTAGTACCCATTTTAAAATCTTAAGTTAACTCAACTTGTAATTTAAATATTTAAGTCAGCTCAAGTAGTATTGGTTGTGGGCTCAATTAATTATATTTCTCTAGGGTTGACCAGCTTTTTACTTATTCAAAAACAAAAGTTGTCTCCCATTGTAGCCCATTGATGTAGTTGGTGATTGGTTTTCTACACAAAACAAGTTGGCCAGATAATACCCCAACAATTAACACACAAATATTATTTCAATTCAATTCAATTTTATTTGTATAGCGCTTTTAACAATCGACATTGTTGCAAAGCAGCTAAAAAACTTGAAAAACTTACTTACAAAACTCACTCACTCATCTTCTATACTGCTTTATCCTGTATTCAGGGTCGCAGGGGGGTTGGAGCCTATCCCATGAGGCTTAATGCACAAGGCGGGGTAAAAGCCACCAAGTATGGGGAGAGCATGCAAACTCCATGCACACAGAGATGGGAACCGAGCCCGGGCCCTGGAGGTACTAGGCGACAGTGCTAACCACTACACCACCATGCCGCCTTATTTACTTACTTATATAAAAAAATAAAAAATCACACAATTGCATCTCAGTAAAGGTAAGTTGCTGGCTCAACTTGATTTTTTTTTTGTTTTTCCAGTCCGTGTCTCCAAAGTTTTCAAAAAGACAGTTTTACCTGTTGTCTCAACAAATTCCACTGTAAGAAGTTGGGCTAACAATACAATATTGCTCATATTATATGAACAGTATATTTATATTTCAAGATATCTTACAAAATATAAAGTAAAAATAAACCAAATTAATCTGCACTTTACCTTTTGAAAAGAATCCCAACAAAGCAGCGTTTCCGTTAGTGTGTGTGTGTGTGTGTGTGTGTGTGTGTGTGTGTGTGTGTGTGTGTGTGTGTGTGTGTGTGTGTGTGTGTGTGTGTGTAGTGTGAAAGCAAGAGGGGAGGAGGAGGGAGGGGGCTTCTGTGTGGGACAACTTTCACATACAGACACACACTAACAGAAACTCTGCTCTGTTAGGACACTTCTTTAACAAGGAACCTTTCTAATGACAGTTGTACAGTACGCACACACACTAACGGAATCAGTGATTTCTGACAGAAAGAGACTCTGGATCTTTAAAAAGAAATCTCTAAAATGACACTAGCTTTGCTTAAAACGCGCGCACACATGGTCACAATGTTACTGTTATAGTAAACAGTATCCATGCACACCTGTACGAGTGATGCACGTGCACTGAGACTGATCATGAAAGATGAATACCCACAACCCACAACCAAAACCACTGGCTCAGAAGTGATCATGTACCGCTCGCCAGACAAGCACAATACTAGTATACCAAGACTAGTATATCAGTTAAAAGTTATATTAAAAATTGCTCGTCTTGCAAAATGCTGGTGGACTAACTTATTCACAATCCAAAATCCAAGATAATTCATATCAAGTCTTATATGAAGTTAATTAAGTCAAAGTTACTGTATTGTTTATATTGTACAATGTATTAGTTAATTTTCTTATGCTTAGATTTAAAAACACTCAAAAGCGATATTAGGACATGGATTATTATTATTATTATTATTATTATTATTATTATTATTATTATTATTATTATTATTATTATTATTATTTCACCAGGTTTAAAGGATTTATTAATAACACATTTCTTGATTAAGTTCTTAAATTAAAGATTCAAGATTAAAGTGAATGAGGCCAGTGGTGTGTCCTACATTGGGTGATAAAGAATTTGTTATCATTGGGTGATAACAAATCCTGTAAAAATAGTTTCACTATGATAAATATTACTCAAGTAAAAGTAGAAGTTCTCTATTTGCATTTTTAACTTGAATAAAAAAGGTGGTACCCCCTATTGTAACTGTGCGCATTTTTGTGTATTTTTGTAGTAAAACCCATCTGATCATAATAAGATAGATATTCGGCAGTTACAACCTCAAACAAGTAGCATATAACTTTTCTCAGTGTGCAATATATATATATATTTTTAATTAAGATGAATTCTGATGAATACTGCTTCCACAGTATTTAAGAGGAAAAGTTGTAGCCATGTGCTTCAAATCATAAGGGCTGCATTAATTGATCATAAGCAAGTGTGTGCAGAAGCAGTTTTGGAGCATGCAGGTGTGAGTTACTACAGAGCCAAGAGGGAAAGAGATATGCAATGGTCTCAAATAATTAAATGTTGCTGCACATAAATCTGGAAAGGGATATAAAATCATTTCAAAATAATTTGGAGTTTAATGACCTTTAGTGAGAAAGATGTACACATCTTTCGACTTTACAAGTTGAAAGCATTCAAGACAATGCAATGCTCACCCCAACTGAAATGCTGTGGTGGGACCTTGAAAGAGCTGTTCATTCAAGAATGCCCAAAAACCTTAACAAACTCTTATATCTAGAATTATAAGAGGAGCTTTTGAACAGGTTTATAAGTATCAGTAGTACAGAGAATCTCTGAACTTGTTGTTTTTGTTTATGTCTGCAACCAGGTCTGCTTCTGATTTTGTACACCTGTCATTAGGCGTGCCTCGAAAAGAAAGGCTAGTCAGCTAATTACACATAATAGTCAACAGATGGTGAAAATCCTTCTTCAAATATTACACAGTAATGAAACACCAGGCAGAAATTTATTAAAGTAAAAGGACAGATATTTTCTGTACAATGTTTTGGAGTAACAGTAAAAATTATCATTTAATAAAGCTATTCAAGTAAATAAGAGACATGTGAAATATGTACTTGTGCTATAAAGAAGTACTTGGTTACCTTCCGCCTCTGAGTATCAAGTAATCTGGTTTTGAAAATGTATGTATCTTTATCAATGTATTCAAAGTGAATTCCTTACAATTCATATTTAGGTATTTAGTATATAGGTATATTATAGGTATACTTTTTAACATTAGTGGTCTGGTCTTGATTTTCAGGTTTTGTATCTGTCCTTGAGTGAGTGTGTGGTATCGCGAGGGCCCCTAATTCATCCAACAGTTGTGACGGTAGATCGAACACCAGCTCCTCATATAATACAGCTCCTCATACATTGAAATCAGCACCACGGCCAGCAGCAAAGCACTTAAAAAAATGAGGTGAGCAGCACCATAGTCCTGCACGGCTGGGTGAGTCTGATGAGTGTGATGTTGCAAGGGGAAAAGTCTTGTACAGACTCCAAGAGCGCTAAAGAACCACGATCGTGGGAAAAAGTGCACCAGTGGATGTCTTGCCCCAGCCTGGGCGACTTCTCCTCGACCTCGCCTTCCACCTCGTTGGACCCGCTCTGCCACCTGCTGCTGCTCGCCACAGGAACTTCATTCTCTCTTCACTAAACATCAAGCACTCCTACACTTTAAACCATAACCCACCTTCAAAGCACATTGTTTGACTGTGTAAAATAAACCGCACTTATTCGAGTACCGCAATTTCCGTCTGTGTCTGTACCAGTGCGCTTCCGCTACAAGGCCTTACATCATCCAGGAAAAATTTCTTTAATTTACTTCTACAAATTACCTATTTACCTTTTATTAACTACCTTTTTTTTCTTCATTTTTCCAAGACAGCACTTTTTCCCCTCAACAGTTATTCTGATGCAGAGTGTGAAATATTACACCTGTTAAAGTAAAATGTCCATAGCAATAAAACTTGGTGAAAATCTGGGTGAATACTGTATGTATGCATCTTGGTTTCTATCAAAGAACAAAAACAAATATCAGTAAGAAACCCTAGAAATACTGTAGGTCTGTCTCAAATTAAATAAAATAAAATAAATATAAATAGAGAGTAATAAGCCAGAGAATTTCTCATCCTCTACATTCATGTATTTACTCTTTAATACAATAAAAATACAATAATTTTAAGAGTTGCAATGTATAAATGTATTGATAAAATGGAAATATGCACTATTATAGTTGGTTAAAATTCTGTGGTACCCCTGGAAGGTCTGTTTTTTGATTGATCTTTCTGATAGAAGCTGGCATTGCCAGAGACATTGGCTATAGTTTTCTCAGAGCACAGCTGCAGAAAGTGTTCATGCTGTCAGGATCAGCAAAAATCAATGGTCACCGCAATTTCTGTGACATTCTCTTAACTGAAAATGTGACACGCCCAACACAGTTCCCTTGGATATCCTACTATAGACATTTTGACAGTCTGGTGTTAATCTGAATGTTGTAAAGTGTCTGCTGGGGTTAATCAGGTGCCACTGGCTCTAGCACTACTTGAAAAACATTCAACTCAGATTAAATACTAAATGAGTCTTATTACAACCAATGGCAAAAAATACTGTTGTTAAAATATGGCTAATGATAAGTTAAAGCCTGATTTCTGATGTTGTCCATAACTGTGGCTGTCCATTATCTTGAATAGAATATTAACGCAAGATACACAAGTAAATAGAATAGGTTTGCAATTACAATGAGATTATGATCTAATTATTTAAAGAATAAAGAAAACATTATCTGCTCACCTGTACTTTTACTGAAACTCTTTTCTGTCTTATGCTCATAAGTTACAGAGTATGTGAATCATTCATCATTCACAAACTAAATCACATTTCACTGCATCTTTGTACAGTATACTCCAGCCATTCGTTTCTATTTTTAAAATTAGCTCTAATAAGCACGTTGATATTCTTAGTATTTTAATGCTGACTTCAAACAGAGAGCACACATGAGTCATGACTGTGAATCATTATGGCACTAACACTACATGCACCAAGAGTATTGAACATATGGTTTAAAAAACAAGCAAACAAACAAAAAAAAAAAACACAGTGCTTCAAAAATTTATATGAAATAGTGCATATTGCATACAGTATTATTACTTAGAGCCTCAAAATTTAGACAACAAAACAATAGACAAAATAACTACTTTTGTTATTTTTATAACAAAATGAATAGTTAAATTCCATAAATATATTCAGTTCAACTTTAGACAGTTTACCCTTCAAAGTAAACAGTCTGGTGTAATCTTCAGATTCTCAGTGTTTATTTGTTAACTAGTGCAGTGGAACCTCGGGTTGCAAGTAACAGGGTTTATGAGTGTCTCGCAAGACGAGCAAAGATTTTTAATAAATTTTTAATTGGAAACCGAGCGAAAGTATTGGTTTACGAGTGCCAAGTATCATGTATCACATATACGCCTCTTATTTTGACACTGAGCAGCAAGTGATCACAACTGAGCCAATGATTTCTCTCTTTCTTGCGCTGCGGAATTGTGGGTAATCATTTCCCCTGCTCCCCTGGGTCTTAGTGCTCGTCTCTTACTGGTATAATCAACGTCTCCCTCTCTGTTTCATTATGTCTCATATGTGTGCGCGCGTAATTCTTATTACGCAGATACGCTTTCTTTACACAGAAAACTCAACTCTGTCGCGATTCTTTTCAAAGGTAAGGTGCTGGTTCATTTGTTTTTTGTTTTTTTTTTACTTTACGGCAGTGATTTCGTTAGTATGCGCCCACGCAAGTGTCATTAGACAGATTTCTTTTTTTCTTTTTTTCCTGTTAAAACAGTGTTTCCGTTGTGTGTGTGTTTGTAAAAAGCGAGGTGGGGGAGGGGGGGTGAGGAGGAGTTTTACTGTGTAAGACGAGGTGAGGGAAGGGGCTAATTCCACACACACACACACACACACACACACACACACACACACACACACACACACACACACACACACACACACACAAATACACGGCGCCTGCACACATAAATGAAAACACTTATCTGTCTGGATTTATTTTTATTTTACTTTTTAAGGTAAAGTGTAGCTTAATTTGTTTTATTTTTACTTTATATATATTTATTTTTTGGGGTTGTGGAATGAATAATTTGAGTTTTCATTATTTCTTATGGGAAAATTAGATTTGGTTTACGAGTATTTTGGAATATGAGCCAGCTTTCGGAACAAAGTATGCTCGTAATCCAAGGTTCCACTGTATCTGATTTTATCTCTCATCTTCCACCAGGCATGGAAGGATGGGGCAAGGGGTAGGCACAGTGGTAAGTTAAATGAACAAATGAAAAACAAAAGAGGGAAAACAAAACATGTAACCAAAATAGAAGTGAGCCAAGACCAGACTGAAGATACTGACTTTAAATAACAATCATAAGTAAACTAAACTGAAACATCTGTGGAGCAAAACAGCAAAGAATGATGAAGTATGTATCAACGTCAAAATCGAAGTCCCCACAACATCAAAAGTTCAAATAACCGTGATCTAGAGGATAGCCCTTACATAACCTCAACTTCCCCTCCCCCAAAGGCACTAATCTGAAGTGGCCAAATGGTGGTCCACATTTTTTGGTTTGTATTCAATGCTGAGGTTGTGATGCAGGGCATGGGGGCTGGGTAGGGGCTTGGCATGGGGTCTGCAACAGGCCTGAACCTAGTGACTGGACCAGGGCTTAGCATAGGAGCTGGAACCAGACCATTGCTCTGCAGTGTGACTGGATCAGGATATGAATGGAAAACTGGGCAGGGGATTAGCTAGGAAATTCAACTTGGACTTACAGTAACATGGGCTCTGGGCCATCATTTCACTATGGCCAGGGCTTTGAGACTAAGAGACCCACAAGGTCAGGACTTGACATGGGCATGGGGCCTGGACTTGGCATAAAAGCTATATTATCTTACAGTTATGACATTTTCAAATAATATTCAATATCCAGGTTTCCACATTCTTTTGAGCAGATAGTGTATGCCCTATGACTGGTACTTTCAATTTAATTTAATTCAATAAAATTTTGTACAGCACTTTTAACAATAGAGATTTTCACAAAGCAGTTGAAAATCAAAAATCTAAATACAAATTCTGCCCAAATCCATTTTTACTTGCTGTTCCCGGCATACAATTTGCTAAATGAAACAAGTTTCTACCGCATTATTTAAAACCTTTCAATCTAATCATTTGTTGTCTGACAACATTTGGTAGTATTGGATCAATTTGCTAATCTTACCTGTGACTTTTTAAATTATATTGTAAAACACGTTGTGTTAAATCTGTTTAGAGAATTTGCCATTTAAAGAAAGATTTTTTCTTACTGATATGAACATTGTTTCCTGTTTATTCAGTCATTTTATTTGTTGGTTGCAACATTAGCTAAGATCCTATAATGTCAATCATTATGCTAGGCTGTATGCTGTTTGCGTAAAACCTGAACTAGATACCAGCAAACAGGATATCTAAGCAAACAAGAATGGAGATAAAGTAGACAGGAGTGCAAATTCTGGACTATTTCAAGCAAGAAGGTGCCACTGTGATATCTATACTTGCACATTGTGAGGTCTTTGCTCTTCTTTATCAGGGATCTACACAGGAATGAACATACAGTAGAACATAAGCTGTATTGAGACATTTCTCCAGGAATCTGTAATAAAATCTTTAACAGAACTCCAAAAGCACACAGGATCATTTTTCCTTGTGTACTGTTGCATTATAATACAGACTAGTTTAAACCTGTTTTTACCTCCACAGAATTGAGCCTATAAACTATGCCACTGCTTCTGTGTTAACAAGAACCATTCTAAGATTATATGGGTTTCAAATATGTTTATCACAAATGTTTAAATTTTTACTTAAAAAAGGAAATAGATGTTGCTAAGTATAAGACCTATGTGCAATTAAAATAATTTATCTTTTCAATAGTTTATCATAACAAAATGATTAACGTTTGCCTTACAGTGTAAGCTATTTCAGGTAATGACTTTGATATACATGATACATGATGCAGACAAAGGAGTTTCATACTGTACTAAGGTAAATTGTAAACGTTTTTTACTGCTTATAATACCATAATATTTCACGTAGAAGCGGCTACTATTGTCCACCTACTTGTTTTATGCTATTGGAAAGCTTGTCAATGCCAGATAAGCCTGATGAAATCTGTGGATTCGTTCTCTAGGTTTGAATAACAAGCAAGTAAACAATGTTGTCATAGGAATAATTCATAAGTGAATCCATACAGTTAGCAGGGCTACCATGGGTTGAAAGCTGGGGAAAAGGTATAACAGTGATTCTTTTTAACCAAGGACAACTTGGCATTCCTTTAGGGAATTATTCAGACTGCATGGGGCCTCCATAAATCCTTCATGATAACTGACAAAGCTTTGTACACACAAGCTACAAAAGCTTACACCAAATTACAAAAGCTTACACCAATACATATTAGCTGACATGAGAACATATTCCAAATGTCATGACATGATGATTTATTGGAATTTTTTTGTTTTTGACATATGGTTGTTTAGTTATTATTTTATACCCCCATTCCACTAAGCCAAATTTGCTCCCTTATCTAGACTGATGCAAATTTGTTATGACCTCTGGAGAGCCTGGTAGAGAACAGTAATGGCTGCTTACATTCTCTTTTGGACTTGGTATGAATTCTGACATGTTCGTCAGCATCGTTAATGTTGGGAGGAAAATTGGAGCATGTTTCGGTTGCCCCCTCCCGACATTAACACCTTGTTATTACCTACAGTAGGTATCGATTCATAAGTGCAGTTATCAAGTCATTATTGATTTATTGATTTGTTATTGGTTTGTACTGCCCCCTTATCTGTCTGGGGAAAATCCTCATCTTAAATGTAGATGGAAGTAATGACAAAATTAACTGATAATTTAAGTGGTGAATAAACGTGATTGAAAGCTATATTACATGATGAAGTCTGATGCACAATAAAAAAATGATCTAAAAATGTAAAATAAACATATAATCTGTGGTTTGATTATTTCTGTCAATTTCATAATAAAGTCTGATGACAAATTTACCATATAATTTTTATTTCTAAAACATGTGGCATAACAGTCAACTTTTCAGAAAAGCTTGGAGTGACATTTTAAAAATAAGAGCATTGGTTTTTGCATGTATGCGCACACAATGCCCTCACCGCACATATACCTGTACCAGAGGAAATTACAATATCAGCTATTTATATTCATGCCAACATATACAGTAGGGGCTTACACATTTAATTAAGAGAGAATCCTACTAAACATGCGCCATATCACGTGTAAGGTATGATGGCTGCTGCATACACAAAAATTATAAATACATACAAATATATACAATATATATCAGGTAAAAATATATATACACGTTGTTAACTGTGCAGACAAACAAAGTAAAACTAGGGGTGAAAACTACTGAAAAAGAAAAGCAAAATGCTTATAGATTATTATTATTATTATCTTAAAAGATAATAATAATAATAATAATAATAATAATAATAATAATAATAATAATAATAATAAAGAAGCATTATTGATACAAAAAAGGATAAATTAAAAATAATTATCTTGAATATTTTGGGATTGTGAAGCATTTATGATTGTGAGTCAGAGCGGTTGGTTCCAAATTCAGTGGAATGGGGGCCTTAAAAGTGAACTTGCATTGCAATGGCATGGCAACTGACTTTATAGCTGGTTGGATATTTTGAATGTGACTGTCACATTATGATATTGGTTCATGTCAACATAAAACTCTAACTATTTAATTATTAGAAAAGGTATATGATTGACAGTGATTCAGTAGTAGTTTTGCTTGCTTTGGTTCTTGTGTGCATGTTTTTGCACTCATTCCATATATACAGTCGTGGCCAAAAGTTTTGAAAATGACACAAATATTAGTTTTCACAAAGTTTGCTGATAAACTGCTTTTAGATCTTTGTTTCAGTTGTTTCTGTGATGTACTGAAATATAATTACAAGCACTTCATAAGTTTGCAAAGAGTCAGTATTTGCAGTGTTGGTCCTTCTTTTTCAGGACCTCTGCAATTCGACTGGGCTGCTCTCAATCAACTTCTGGGCCAAATCCTGACTGATCACAACCCATTCTTTCATCATTTCTTGGAGTTTGTCAGAATTAGTGGGTTTTTGTTTGTCCACCCGCCTCTTGAGGATTGACCACAAGTTCTCAATGGGATTAAGATCTGGGGAGTTTCCAGGCCATGGACCCAAAATTTCAACGTTTTGGTCCCAGAGCAACTTAGTTATCACTTTTGCCTTATGGCACGGTGCTCCATCGTGCTGGAAAATGCATTGTTCTTCACCAAACTGTTGTTGGACGGTTGGAAGAAGTTGCTGTTGGGGGGTGTTTTGGTACCATTCTTTATTCATGGCTGTGTATTTTTGGAGTGAGCCCACTCCCTTGGATGAGAAGCAACCCCACACATGAATGGTCTCAGGATGCTTTACTGTTGGCATGACACAGGACTGATGGTAGCGCTCACCTTTTCTTCTCCGGACAAGCCTTTTTCTAGATGCCCCAACCAATCAGAAAGAGGCTTCATCCGAGAATATGACTTTGTCTCAGTCCTCAGCAGTCCATTTGCCATACTTTTTGCAGAAGATCAATCTGTCCCTAATGTTTTTTATGGAGAGAAGTGGCTTTGATTCCCTTCCTGACACCAGGCCATCTTCCAAAAGTCTTCGCCTCACTGTGCGTGCAGATGCGCTCACACCTGCCTGCTGCTATTCCTGAGCAAGTTCTGCACTGGTGGCACTCCGATCCCGCAGCTGAATCCTCTTTAGGAGACAATCCTGGACTTTCTTGGACGCCCTGAAGCCTTCTTAACAAGAATTGAACCTCTTTCCTTGAAGTTCTTGATGATCCTATAAATTGTTGATTTAGGCGCAATCTTAGTAGCCACAATATCCTTGTCTGTGAAGCCATTTTTATGCAATACAATGATGGCTGCACGCATTTCTTTGCAGGTCACAATGGTTAACATGTCAAGTCCTTTTAACATGTCAAGTCTGCCATTCTAACCCAATCAGCCTGACATAATGATCTCCAGCCTTGTGCTCGTCAACATTCTCACCAGAGTTAACGAGTTGATTACTGAAATGATCTCAGCAGGTCCTTTAATGACAGCAAGTGAAATGCAGTGGAAAGTTTTCGGGATTAAGTAAATTTTCATGGCAAAGAAGGACTATGCAATTCATCTGATCACTCTTCATAACATTCTGGAGTATATGCAAATTGCTATTATAAAAATTTAAGCAGCAACTTTTCCAATTTCCAATATTTATGTAAAACTCAAAACAGAGTTTTCTGGTTTCTTCTGACTGTCAAAAAAATAGCACTAACCAGACATAAATCTTTGTATGTGATACAAATGAATAGATCTCCCTGTTAATACTTTGGCTTTATAGCGATGTTATTGTAGGGTTTTTTTCTTTAAGACGAGCTTGAACCTCTGTTATCATGATGATAATGATGGTGACAATGATGTTTTCTATTTAAATTTCAAAGTAGCATATATTTTCTTCCTGTGGGCCAACTGCGATGAAACAAGGTCTATATGTTACCTCAAGCTCAGTCGAACTCACTTAAGAAATCCAATTAAAATTACTTTAAATGTTTTTATGTGATGCGCGCACAGATAAACAGAAGAAAATGGAAAAGAATTACAAAAACATTTTGATTCTATTGCTCATCTTACACCCCCCCATTTTTTTTTTTACAAATGCCTTCAATGTACATTCATGCCAACTTTTTATTTACAATGTACAGACATGCCAACTTTTTACAGTTTTATTATATCTATAGATATATAAAACTGTTTTACTGGATGTATGAGTGCCATTTAAGTCAAATGGGAACTTTTGATTGTGCAGACTAACAGGGCATATGAGAGTAATAATTCTATCAATTTCCCTATACATGCACTTATAATGCACTTATCCCAGCGTTTCACTAGTGCAAGTTTTTTTCAGTGTGCTGGAATCATGATCAGACTGCTTGTTAACATCTGGAACTCTGGTCTCCCAGGAACTCCTTGAATGACCCAAACATGTGAAAATGCCTTGAAGCAAGGTCAGGACTGTACTGGAATGTGACAATAACTCACAGTCAATTTCCTGTAATGTGTACAGTAAGTGGTGTTTGTGAATAATTGTGTGCACAGTTACCAGATGCGTCTCTTATGCAAGTAAGATGAGTTGTCCATTGTTCCAGAATCATTGCCTTCTTTAAAACCTTGCACCATTCAGATGTTTTAATGTAGTTAGGAGTCTCATCACCAAACTGTGCTTGAAGTCTTCTGCAAATGTCACATGGTTTTATACCTTCATTCACAAGAAATTTCACCACAAGTCCTGGTTTGACTTGAAAGGCCCTTGTACATAACTCTTTTTTTTTTTTTTTGGCTTTTTCCCCGATTTTCTCCCTAATTTAGTCGTGTCCAATTCCCCCCCCGTCACTAGGGGGCTCCCACAGTAAAGGCTACTACTACCACTCAGCTGTGAGGGCCGAAGACTATCACGTGTTTCCGAACCACGTGACGCCAGCCGACCACATCTTTTCGAACTGCTCGCTCGCTCACCGTTGGGGGCGGCTTAACACACTCGGAGGACAGCGCTATCCGCTCCCTCCGTTGCGCGAGCTCACAGACGCCCCTGACTGGCTGTAGAGCCGTGATTAATGTGGGAGCACTAAGTACCTCTCGCCCCTTCCCTCTGAGAGATGTTACAACCCACAACATGTTGGTTGCTATATATGTGTTTTATGCATCTGTGTTGCTGTGCTTCGTAGCGTGTGTGTGTATATTGTGTCCAGGTCGCGCGCCGCTCCGGATCCACTCCAGGTTTTCCCACTGCCACTACACCGGCAGCTGCCTGACCTTTGACTGATGACATCATCAGCGAACCATTTAGAAACCGGAGAGAGACGCGGGAACGGGGAGGCGTGTAGGCGAAGTGTTGGTTGTTTTTGGAGTGATTGTGAATGTTAAGATTGGATTGTGTATTCTGGTTTTTGACTTTTGGCTTCCATTTTGACTTTGATTCTTGCTTTGTCCTTTTGGTTTGTTTGCTAGCTCTTTGTAAATACTATTTGTTTGTCAATTCACTGTATGTTTGTGCACTCACCGGTAGTAGGGGTGTGGCTGCCCATTATTTTGGGGGACTGTTTTTGGTTTAGGGAGATAGGGAAGGCATCTGTATTTTTGTTTGTGTTTTCTTTGCTAGGTAAGTTAGCTTCTAAAATACAGTTACCTATTTGTTTATTATTTTGGCCTGAGTCCACCCTGAAGCTAAGCCTGGTGTTGTGTTTGTGTGTTTATTTGCATTTGCTATTGGTCAAGCAATACAAACCTCACTTGTTTGTAAATTACCGTATCTGTCTAGTTCTTTGTTACATTACACCACTTTGTTCCACACTCACCGAACAGTTTAAAATAGAACCCCGAACCAATCATCTGCTGTACGGCCCAACCCTAGACTGGGACGTAACAGAGAGCTTAGCCAATCAGCTCTCCCTAAACCTCCGGCTGCGAGAGGTTACAGCATCTCCCGGGATTCGAACTAGCGATCTCCGGATGATAGGGCGAGCGCTTTTACCACTGCGCCACTCAGAGGCCCTTGTACATAACTCTAAGGCAATGCTTTGATTCTGAAAATTGGACATTATCATATTTACAACAGACTTGTTATTTCCTTTTTGATAAGTAGCAATGTTAAGTGCAATGTAATAAATAAAACCTTATAAGATGCAGAGTTCACAAGATCACAATGAGGCACCTGTCAGAAATGCATATATAACACCTACTTTAATATTGGCAGTGCGATGCAGTATGTTCTTTGGAAAGCACATGTACACAGAAAGGAGAGATTAACAGCTTAGTTAACTTCTCTGTTTAATCCAAACATTATTGTGTGCTACATTCTGGCTGAATGTAAATTAGTGAAAAATGAGCCCCAGTGTTAAAATGAACCTTTCCCAAACACTTGTCTTTGGATCCTAAGAAGGATACCTTCTAAGAAGGAGAATTTGTATAATGTATTGCATGTAAATAAGGGTTTTGTTTCTTTATTTGTTTCTGCACAGGATTTACCTTGCAGTATTTAACACAACCTCTTATCTAGTCTTTCTAATTCACTGATATCTATTTGCATTTCATTCGCTTAATTTGTGTCTGCTGGGGAATCTACTGTACCATAGCAGACATGAACAGATCCCATGTTATGCTGACAGCTTGAACTTTCCACAAGTCTTGTGGGACAGCTTTTCAACACTCTGTGTGTTTTTTTTCTTTCACCTGCAGCAGTTCTTGACAGACACTTCTATTCCTTCCAGAGTTTTTCCAGAAAGAGTGTGCTTCTAGCCAAAAGCTGATGGATTTGTGAGCCATGTACTTGCTCTGTCCTTCTGGGATAGAGTCTGCCATGCTGGGTCAGTCCCTGGCTGCTCCTGGGAGGCTGGTGCTAGTAAACTATCTACCTCAGGCAAAGAGAATGGTGGATCACTGAAGAGGTGACGCTCAGTAAACCTGGTAATTTGTTGTACTGAGTACAGCTTTAAAGCTATCATGGGGATCTGAATAGTAGCAGAAGGTTTTGTGTACTTTATTATGATCATCAATCAAGAATTCGGGGTCAATCAGCAAACCAAAATAATAAAGCTCTCAACAATCACATGCACATATTCAAACTGACTGTTATGCTTTTGCATTATTGCCATCTTTAATGATTAAGTTCAATAAAATGTGAGAGCTGTCACTTATCACTGATTAGGGGCAGCTGAAGACCTATAACTGAATGCATTATAATATATACTGTAATACAATAGTGCTGTTTAAGTCTGAAATATGATTGGCTAGATGTTTATTTATTTTCTAACAGCACAGGTCTGACACTAGTGCAGTCCATAAGACAAAACAAAATTTTATACTGAAGGCTTGTTCTGATAAATTATGGTGCAAGTGGTTTCTATAGTCTATGACTTATACATTTAAAAACATGTTATTTAAAATCAAAAAACAACGACAACAAAAAAATGTGAAAGAAGGACTTTGAGAGAGTGGACAGACTGGAGAGTGACCAACTGTTGATAATTGCTGTCATAGAAGTGATGACGTGAACATTCCACAACATAACTATAATTATGAAAAATCAGAAGCATGTCACATTTTTTAAATAAATAAACAAAGGTAATCATTGGTAAATTAAAAGTGAAATTTAAATAACTTTGAAAAGTCTACTATGGTAAAATCAATTACTTCCATGGTAGTAAGAACAACTCTTTATCTCTTTAACCTGTATACACACACACACACACACACACACTCACATGATCATACACACTATGAGCAAGGTGACAGTGCTAACTACTAAGCCACTGTGTGGCCGCAATACACTTGTTGATTCATTTGTGTTTGTTAAATGTTTATTTAACAGCATAAAACAGCATTTTTATATCTGAATGCAAAATGAATGGTTGATAGAACATGATTAAACAGAGATTTCTGTTTTCTGGTCATTTGTACTTAAGATTTCAACAAGGGAAAAAAATTGACTGGAGGTTTTCTTTTATTTAACCTGAATCTTTCATTTGTCCCTTTAGAAAAGACAAAAAAAAAGAAAAAAAAACATTCACATAGCCAAAATATAGCCAAATGAGCAGATGCCTGTGTTTTCCTCTATACTTACACTACAGGACCTTTTGGTTACTAAGCAGCATGTGGCTAACTGTGCAATGAAATTAATTATTAAATAATACTTACTCTTGTCTGCATGAGTGATTTAGTCTGAGTGACTCTGGTGATCAAGTCAGTCTAGCTGCAATTTACTGTATGTAGATTTCATTTAGTATACACAAATATTCTTTTAAGCCAAGATACGGGCCACACAGTTAATTGTCATCTGATTAGCAAAGAACCAGAATGAAATGTGGAATACATAGTATTAAAACCATACATGTTGCTGTTATCATTTACAGAGCAAATACTTGAATTTGAATTTTTTTGATGACCAATGTCATTTAGAATAGCATAACAAAACAAAAGTCTGTCTGATAGAAATAAGCACACAACTCTTTTAATATTGAGCAAAAATGTTGGTAATACATCTACACCTTATAGCTGTTAGAAATTTTTCTCATCTCCTTGTCAAATTCTACGGAGTATCAGACGGTGACAAGCAATTTCCCATTGTACCTCATGTCCTGTGACGAGTCAGTGAGCCTACATCATTTTAATATTTTATACCACAGCATTGTTAAATAATTGATTCTGATTTGTCATTGCTCCATTTTTCTCTCCTTTATCTTTCATGCCATTTTATATTCGGCGTAATTTTTTCTTACTTTTCTATCATTTAAAAGCACCCGCTGCTACAAAAATGACACCTTTTATTTTGAGCTGAAGCACATGGTTAATGTCACAAATGTTACTTGTCCCATGAAAATATAGAAATTCAACCATGGGCTTCATGTGGAAGAGAAAAATATCCATCAGTTGAGAAAATTAGACTTTAGATATTTATTACCTCAGTATTTGAGTGGCACAAATAATACAATATGTTATAAGGTATAAAGTCATTTGAATTACATTTACATTTTTTATCATTAATGTAGAGTAGATGTGTGACTACTCTATGGAAAAGGTTTATTAAAGGCTCTTTAGTTAATGGTTGTAGCTGAAGAAGTTCTGCATAGACCTATACAATGTTTCCCAGGCATTTGTGTCCCAGGAACTAGGAGCTTATATCTGCGACTGGAGTACATCACAGTCCTATCAAACAGAGAGGAAGGCATACTAAGTTTAAAGATTTATGTTTTATGGGGTACTCAATTATATTAATATAGTCTATCTTCATTTTTGTTGGTGCATTTACGAAGAAAACAGGAAGGATTTCAGATTTACTGTGAAGTTATGTATGTTGAACACAACAGGATAAAAAGATGAAGCAATATTAAAGGCAGTGTGTTTTGTTTGTAAATTTATTAATTGATACAGCTGAAGACAAACACCAGCACAAAATTTTGACAGGATCATGGACACCCAAGGCTCACCCATGCCTGTGGGGACCAAATGCTTGAACATCTGGTCCAGGGGTCGGCAACCTTAAACACTTTTTATACCTTTATGCTATGTATAAAAACCTGTAGTGTTTTGTATTTATGAGATCAATGAAGTGCTACAGAGAAAATTAAATCTTATTTCTGCATACAACAAAAAACATTTTTGAACTCTGAAAAAAAGACACTAGGTTGAAGGATAATTTCAAATAAAATACTTAATGTCTCTTTGTCCTCTTCGTATTTATGAAATAAAAGGCCGAACTTGTACATGTCTGATGTGAACAGGAGCGTGCAGTCAGCTACCAATAAAAAAAAATGGAGCTGGAAAAAATATTAAAATATTAATATTATTGCATTATTACAGTAATCTGTGAAAAAAAATCAATCAATCTTGGTACATTTTTTATAAATTATTATTATCAATAATACAGAGGCAGTGACATCAGAGTTTTGTTGAGGGAAGTTCCCTTC
>JAAGKR010005006.1:0-44357 GCA_011419295.1 Clarias macrocephalus
AATGCTTGGCTAAATAAATAAGTTTTTAGCCTAGACTTAAACACTGAGACTGTGTCTGAGTCCCGAACATTAATAGGAAGACTATTCCATAACTTTGGGGCTTTGTAAGAAAAAGCTCTGCCCCCTGCTGTAATTTTAATAATACGTGGTACTGACAGGCAGCCTGCATTCTTTGATCGGAGTAGGCGTGGCGGATCGTAAGACACCAACAGTTCACTCAAATACAGTGGCGCGAGCCCATTTAGTGCTTTAAACGTCAAAAGTAGTATCTTAAAATCGATGCGAAATTTCACAGGGAGCCAATGCAGTGTAGATAAGATAGGGGTGATGTGCTCGTATCTTCTGGTTCTAGTGAGGACCAGCTATCCTGGTATCCATAATCACACCAAGGTCTTTTACTGTTGCACTTGATGGAACAGAAAGGCCATCTAAAGTTACAGTGTGATCAGAAAGCCTACTTCTAGCTACTTGTGGTCCAATGACCAGAACTTCTGTCTTATCAGGATTAAGCAGAAGAAAATTAATTAACATCCAATCTCTTATGTCCTGCACACACTGCTCAATTTTAGCAAACTGGTTTTTCTCATCTGGTTTTGCTGAGACATATAATTGTGTGTCATCAGCATAACAATGAAAACTAATACCATGTTTACGAATTATGTTGCCCAGAGGAAGCATGTAAAGGGAAAAAAGCAGTGGGCCTAAAACTGAGCCCTGTGGAACACCAAACTCCACTTGAGAACATGAGGAATGGTCACCATCTAAATCTACAAATGTATAACTGTGTGTTATGAGTGCTGTCTCTGTGCTGTGATGGGGCCTAAATCCTGACTGATACAGTTTGTTTATGCTATTTCTATGTAGATATGGACATAATTGCTGTGCTACCATTTTTTCCAGTATCTTAGAGATAAAGTTGATGTTTGTTATCGTCCGATAATTTGACAGCTGACAAGGTTCAAGGTGTGGTTTCTTAATTAGCGGTTTAATAACTGTTCCTGCCCTTATTGCACCAGGTACCCTGTAGCTCAGAAGAGACAGCAGTGAGAGCTGAGACAATCGGTACTGGTTCAATCAAACAGTCACTTCCCAAATAGCAGCTCGAATGGGGTAAGCCCGTGGTGACTTGAGGTGTTTCCTGGATATGGGGCAGGACACAGGGGAACAGTTGGTCCCTTTTGCAACCTGTACCACATTTATAGCATCTGGAACTCGCTACAAGATGGTACAAACATCCGTCATAAATTTTCAAATAAAAGGAGTACCTTGGACTGTGAGGATTTCCTTGGGTAGATCCACCTTGCTGAAGAGGACCACTAGCGATAGTTATGTTCAGGGACATTTCTGAACCGGGATAGCCTCTGGGTAGCATGTGGCATAGTCTACCATGGCAAGTAGGTCTAGTTGCTTTCTTCTCCTTGTGGTGCAGTAATACAGCAGGCTGCCCCAAATGAGGAACAAAGACTGTGGGCTCCACCTGGACTGCTGCTTCTTTTGGCAAATCACTTCTTACTCCTTGCAACATTCTTCAAAAATCTTTCCCCGTTTGCAAAATTATACATAATTCACAGCCAATCATCTTTCTTCCTTCCAAAATTCAGCTATTGGTTTTATTCTTTGTAGTACAGGATGTACATAAACACCAGGCATTTGGGCAAACCTATAAAAACACTTTTTTTAAACTATCATTTGCTGTTAATAAATATAGACCTTTCTGACTGAAAATGTGTGTGACTGTGTTTCTCCTGGTGTCAGTAATCTCATCGACCAAACTAAGCGAAGCATTTATACAACTGCAAAACATGCCTATTTAACTCATATGAAATTCTAATCAGATGTTTTAAATTAGATCATTGTGCACTCACCAAAACAATGAATAATCACTACTTTCCTGACTACAGTAATGCCATAATGTTAGTAGACCAGTAGATTATATTCTCATACAGAATTGGATTTCAATATAAATGAGACTTGTGTTATAACCTTAGTGCATCAAGTATTTTTAGACATTAATTAATTAACTATTTAATATGACTGAATTGAATCAACCTGCATATTACAGCTATCTGCTGTTCTTTTGTAATTTACACTGAGCTAAAAATTGATCTATCTATCTATCTATCTATCTATCTATCTATCTATCTGTCTATCTGTCAGAAAATAAATACTCTTATATATCAAAAACTAATAGTTATAAATCTCGCTGGGTGTGTGAGATGTATGTATTTGGTTTAATTGGCACCTTTTTCCTGTTAATGAAAGATGGTCTCCAAACAGAAAAAAAAAACACAGGGCTGTGGGAGACGAGCAGGGATGTCACATCTCCATAGGTTCGCTGCCTCTGGGGTTTGGCCCTCTGAGGGAGGAAACAGACCAGCACCATGTCAGAAAAAGTGGTATGATCTGTATCAGAAGGTAAATTGTGATATGTATACAGGTATAAAGTGTAAAGATAATCCTTGTTTAAAGGGATTGCATTCTTATTGTTTGCCATTAAACAATTTTACAGATTGAGAAATGTCTAATGCAGCTTAGGGGGCATAAGCCTTTGTTAAGAAGAACACAGACTTGTAGATGTGGTTTCCATGCAAAAAAGGTATCAGTAGTCTTTCCTAAAAATACCATGCGTCCATGATTGACTAAATTTTCTTTTCTAGGCATCTGTAGCCTTCCAGCTCTGTCCCAGTGCCAGAGACACCACAGCCAGGACCCTCAGCAGCATCCTCTTCTGCAGCACCAGCTACATCTAGCCAGTCAGGGACACCTTGTATGCCAGCTTTGACTTTGGCATCAGTAAATATTGATCATGATTCATTATGTAATAGAGGTGTGTGTGTATCATTTACACCACAACTAAAGACACCACTTAAGCTTCTTGTTTTTTGTTGCAATTCACAAAGCCATGGTTCGGTGGGGCTCATGGTATTGGTTTAAAGCCAAACTTAATCTTGTCTAATCAAAGCATGCAAGCAAGGTAATACAGTGGAGCCTTGGCTTACGAGCATAATTCATTCCAGGAGCAGGCTCGTATTCCAAAACACTCATAAACCAAATCTAATTTTCCCATAAGAAATAATGAAAACTCAAAATATTCGTTCCACAGCCCAAAAAAATAAATAAATAAAACTAATTGATACAATATATAAAGTAAAAATTAAACAAATTAACCTGCACTTTACCTTTTAGAAAAAATACTAATAAATCCCGACAGATAAGTGTTTCCGTTTGTGCGGGCAGGCGCTGTGTATTTGTGTGTGCGTGTGTGTGTGGAATTAGCCCCTCGCCTCGTCTTCCACAGTAAAACTCCTCCTCCCTCCCCCCACCTCGCTTTTTAAGTTTCACAACAAACACACACACAACGGAAACACTATTTTAACGGGGGAAAAAAAGAAATTTGTCTAATGACACTCGCGTGAGCGCATACTAACGCAATCACTGCTGTAAAGTTAAAAAACAAAAACAAATGAACACCACTTCAAATGAATTCAAATAAAGTACCTTATCTTTGAAAAGAATCCCGACAGAGCTGAGTTTTCTGTGTGAAGAAAGCGTGTCTGCGTGTGTGCGTGAAGCCGAGAGAATGTGTGTGTGTCGGTGTGTTTGTCGGTGTCAAATTACGCGCGAACTCAGGCGAGAGTGTGTGTGTGTGTGTGTGTGTGTGTGTGTGTGTGTCGGTGTGTGTGTCTGTGTCAAATTACGCGCGGACACACATATGAGACACGATGAAACGGAGAGGGAGACATTGATTATACCAGTAAGAGACGAGCACTAAGACCCAGGGGGCAGGATTACCCACAATTCTGCAGGGCAAGAGAGAGAAAAATCATTGGCTCAGTTGTGATCACTTGCCGCTCGGTGTCAAAATAAGAGTCGCATGCGTGATACATGATACTCGGCACTCGTAAACTAATACTTGCTCGGTTTCTAATTAAACATTTTTTTAACATCTTTGCTCGGTTTGCGGAACACTCATAAACCACGTTACTCGCAATCCGAGGTTCCACTGTATTAGTAAAAATTACTATTTATTTATTTACTCTCTTAAATTTAATTTTAAAATATGTCTATTGTTGTCATTTTCTGCATCTTGAAGTGGGATTTACATTGTTGGAAGGTTTTAGTGTTCATCTACAGTATATAATCCATTTAACTATTCTTTCTTACTCTCTCAGGGCCTCGCTAGCTCTTCTGCACTGTGCAGTGCTTATACAAGGGCTGTTGGAAGAAGGACACCATCTCCCTCTTGCAGTCCCAAGAGGTATATTCAGACTGTCTCTCCTCTGTCACTTCCTCCATCTCCTGTGCCAAGGCCTTCTCTATTTCATCAGCCACTTCTACAGCTGTGAGAAAGTCTTTAATTATTATTTTCTGTATATGTGCTTTTTTTAAATTACCTTAAAAGAAGCAAATTAATCATGCATGGCCTTTAAACATGTGTCTATACATTATATTTTTCTTTTATAAATATGTGTAACTCAGGACTCATCAGCTTCCCATCAGACTCATCAGCTTCCCATGGCACCTCCTTTACTCCTCCCATCCCTACTGCTTGTCT
Source organism: Clarias macrocephalus (assembly GCA_011419295.1). NCBI lineage: Eukaryota > Metazoa > Chordata > Actinopteri > Siluriformes > Clariidae > Clarias > Clarias macrocephalus. Next base: position 4,556 of record JAAGKR010005006.1, read on the forward strand.
CTGCAACCTCCACTCCTCCACCAGCTGTGGCTGGTCCCTCTGCCCACTCTGCTCCTAACTCTCTAATTAATCCATCAGCAGAAAATTTGGAGCCCCCTATTGCTTCGAAGCCTGTCTGGCTACCAGCAGAGATGAAAAAGACAATATCAGTTCAGGACCAGAAATGGATTTCAGCAGCACTGTGGAAGCATCAGCGGCTGTGTATGGATCTGAAGCTTTGGTATGATCCACCAGGATCATTAGGGACCCACTCCAGTATGCTTTTTCACCCACAAGCTTTTTCCTGTGGATGTCATACCACCTGTGGAAGATCAGGCTGTCCTGTCCTGGATGTGGAAAACAGCTCACAGATGGAGAGTTCCTCAGGTGTAATTCTGTTGGCTGCAAACCAATTACATCTCCTGAAGCAAGACCATATTGGACCAGATGGATTTGGCTCACAGGCTTCAGTTCAGAATGATCCTGACTCAGAAGTGTAACATACTGTACAAGTATTACTTATGTCAATAATGTGACACTGAAACACACTAGAAAATGACTGAGTGTTTAATACTTTTGCAACTCTGTTTCTCTTTTTCGTCTCTTTCTGCCTGTGTTTACTACAGATATGCTTGTGATATCCGAGTGATAAGATTTCTGAGGGAGAGGACGCTTGGTAACAGCCCCACTCGCTTGGTCAGAAAATTGTGGGATAACCACAGCGAGGAGTGGCTTAAGAGTGCCTGCCAGTACCTCAATGCATGTTCTGCCTTTGTTACTCGACCAAGCCCTGTCAAATTCCAGGACCCACCTCAACTTTATGTTGACACTGACTGTTGTAAGGAAAATGGAGAGAAAATATTTGGTAGGTGGCCAGATCTGGTTGTCAAGCTGAACATTTATCATTTCAAAGGCGACTGGCATCTAGGTGTACAAATGAAGCACATCCTTAGTACAAAATCTTTATGCCTAAATGCTGTGACATTGCCTTGCTGCAGAGAGCCAAAAGGGAGCAGCTGAAGAAGAAAGATGTCTCTGGTGTCACTGAAAAGCTAGTGGAGAACCACATCACCAAGGAGGAGCTGGCTCTGCACTGTAGAAGGCGGACAAGAGGAGAGCAACAGACAATCATATTAATTGAACTTCTCTTTAATGTGCTGATGGGAGTTAAGGGCAGCGATTTACTTGGTGTCCCTTTCTTTGACTCGGGGAGAATGGAGCACATTTGGAGAGTCCAGAAAAGGCATGTGAACTGTATACAGGATGAACCAGGTGTGAGACAACAAAATGCTTCTCTATTTTAAGAAACAAGTGCCAATAGTCTGAATTTTCAGTTGTACCTCCTGGAATGAATCCATAGATTGAATCCGAACTGTGTTTGCATGTTCTCCCTGTCCTTGGTGGGTTTCCTCCGGGTACTCCGATTTTCTCCAAAGTCCAAAGACATGTAGGTTACATTAATTGGTGTTCCCAAATTGGCCATAGTGTGTGAATGAGTATGTGTGTGTGCCCTGCGATGGATTGGCACTCCAGGGTGTACCCTGCCTTGTGCCCTAGGCCTCTAAGCCTCCTAAAATGCACATGTACTGTATGTAAAATGTCACTTAATTACTTGGCTCATGGGCTAGTGGTGCAATGGATAACGTGTCTGACTATGGATAAGAAGATTCTAGGTTTGACTTGTGGATGAGTCGGCTTGCTTTTACCTCAGTTCAAATTTGTGCTTGTGCAACGCACTACAGCATCTGAATTTCCGTGGGGGTACGTGCTCTCTTAATCACCAAAAAGCAGGAAATCCTCATCTCATGGTCCTTATTGTGCTGGCTTGCTGGATCTTGTTTCACCACAGCTAGCAGCGCCTGACATCTTGCACGAATTATCGGTGGTCTGGCATGCCGTGATCGTATAGTGGTTAGTACTCTGCGTTGTGGTCGCAGTAACCCCGGTTTGAATCCAGGTCATGGTAGTTGGTTTCGCAATTTTTGCCTGACTGTAAGGCCGTTTTCTACTTCCAAGTGTTTGCTGTAAGTGCACATGCATTGTATGTACAGTCGTGGCCAAAAGTTTTGAGAATGACACAAATATTAGTTTTCACAAAGTTTGCTGCTAAACTGCTTTAGATCCTTGTTTCAGTTGTTTCTGTGATGTACTGAAATATAATTACAAGAACTTCATACGTTTCAAAGGCTTTTATCAACAATTAAATGACATTTATGCAAAGAGTCAGTATTTGCAGTGTTGGCCCTTCTTTTTCAGGACCTCTGCAATTCGACTGGGCTGCTCTCAATCAACTTCTGGGCCAAATCCTGACTGATAGCAACCCATTCTTTCATAATCACTTCTTGGAGTTTGTCAGAATTAGTAGGTTTTTGTTTGTCCACCCGCCTCTTGAGGATTGACCACAAGTTCTCAGTGGGATTAAAATCTGGGGAGTTTCCAGGCCATGGACCCAAAATGTAAACTTTTTGGTCCCCGAGCCACTTAGTTATCACTTTCGCCTTATGGCACGGTGCTCCATCGTGCTGGAAAATGCCTTGTTCTTCACCAAACTGTTGTTGGATTGTTGGAAGAAGTTGCAGTTGGAGGGTGTTTTGGTACCATTCTTTATTCATGGCTGTATTTTTGGGCAAAATTGTGAGTGAGCCCACTCCCTTGGATGAGAAGCAACCCCACACATGAATGGTCTCAGGTTGCTTTACTGTTGGCGTGACACAGGACTGATGGTGGCGTCACCTTTTCTTCTCCGGACAAGCCTTTTTCCAGATGCCCCAAACAATCGGAAAGAGGCTTCATCCGAGAATATGACTTTGCCCCAGTCCTCAGCAGTCCATTCGCCATACTTTTTGCAGAAGATCAATTTGTCCCTGATGTTTTTTTTGGAGAGAAGTGGCTTCTTTGCTGCCCTTCTTGGCACCAGGCCATCTTCCAAAAGTCTTCGCCTCACTGTGCGTGCAGATGCGCTCACACCTGCCTGCTGCCATTCCTGAGCAAGCTATGCACTGGTGGCACTCCGATCCAGCAGCTGAATCCTCTTTAGGAGACGATCCTGGCGCTTGCTGGACTTTGTTGGACGCCCTGAAGCCTTCTTAACAAGAATTTAACCTATTTCCTTGAAGTTCTTGATGATCCTATAAATTGTTGATTTAGGTGCAATCTTAGTAGCCACAATATCCTTGCCTGTGAAGCCATTTTTATGCAACGCAATGATGGCTGCACGCGTTTCTTTGCAGGTCACCATGTTAACAATGAAAGAACAATGATTTCAAGCATCCCCCTCCTTTTAACATGTCAAGTCTGCCATTCTAACCCAATCAGCCTGACATAATGATCTCCAGCCTTGTGCTCGTCGACATTCTCACCTGAGTTAACAAGACGATTACTGAAATGATCTCAGCAGGTCCTTTAATGACAGCAATGAACTGCAGTGGAAAGTTTTTTTTTTCGGGATTAAGTTAAATTTCATGGCAAAGAAGGACTATGCAATTCATCTGATCACTCTTCATAACATTCTGGAGTATATGCAAATTGCTATTATAAAAACTAAAGCAGCAACTTTTCCAATTTTCAATATTTATGTAATTCTCAAAACTTTTGGCCCGACTGTAGAATGTCACTTGAGCAGTTGGCTCTGGGGCCAGTGGTGCAATGGATAACACGTCTGACTACAGATTAGAAGATTCTTGGTTCGATGCATGGCTGGCTCGACTTGCTTTTACCCAGGTCCAAATTTGTGCTTGTTTGACGCACTACAGCATTTGAATTTCCGCCAGGTAACGAGCTCTCTTAATCACTAAAAAGCAGGGAATCCTCATCTCATGGTCCTTATCCTAAGACCTAGGATCTCATGTCACCACAGCTAGCAACGCCTGACATCTCATTGGAATGACGGTGCCAGCTTTACCGGGGCTCTAGTGTGCCATGATCGTATAGTGGTTAGTCCTCTACGTTGTGGTCGCAGCAACCCTGGTTCAAATCCGGTCAAAGCAGTTCGTTTTGCAACGTTCATTTGGCTGCAAGGCATTTTCCCACTGGCCCATGTCCGCTGAAAATGCACATGTATGTAAAATGTCACTTAATCACTTCGCTCACTGTCTAGTGGTGCAATGGATAATGTGTCTGACTACTTATCAGAAGATTCTAGGTTTTACTCTTGGATTACTCGGCTTCCTTTTACCCCGGTCCAAATTTGTGCTCGTGCGACGCACTGCAGCAGCTGAATTTCCGTGGGGGTACGTGCTCTCTTAATCCCCAAAAAGCAGGGAATCCTCATCCCATGGTCCTTATTGTGCTAGCTTGCTACAAAAGACCTAGGATCGCATTTCACCATAGCTAGCAGCGTCTGGTATCATGCAGGAAGGACAATGCTAAGTTTATTGGCGGTCTGGCGGGGTGCTCGTATAGCGTTTAGTACTCTGCGTTGTGGTCGCAGCAAGCCCGGTTCGAATCCGGGTCATGACAGTTGGTTTTGCAACTTTCCCCTGACTGCAAGGCCGTTTTCCTCTTTCCCGTGTTCACTGTAAATGCACGTGTACTGTATGTAGAATGTCACTTGGCTTCTTCGCTCTTGGGTCAGTGGCGCAATGGATGACGTGTCTGACTACGGATCAGAAGTTTCTAGGTTTGACTCCTGGTTGGCTCAGCTTGCTTTTATCCCAGTCCATATTTTTGCTTGTGCGACGCACTACAGCAGCTGAATTTCCACAGGGGTACGAGCTCTCTTAATCCCCAAAAAGCAGGGAATCCTCTTCCCATGGTCCTTATTGTGCTGGCTTGCTACAAAAGATGTCATTTCACCAGCTAGCAGCGCCTGACATCTCACTGGAAGGACAGTGTCAACTTTACCTGCAGTCTGGCGCGCCGTGATCGTATAGTGGTTCGTGCTCTGCGTTGTGGTTGCAGCAACCCCGGTTCGAATCTGGGTCATGGCAGTTAGTTTTGCAACTTTCCCCTGACTGCAAGGCCGCTTTCCTCATTCCCATGTTCGCTGTAAATGCACATGTACTGTATGTAGAATGTCACTCGGCTTCTTCGTTCTTGGGCCAGTGGCGCAATGGATAACGCATCTGACTACGGATCAGAAGATTCTAGGTTCGACTCCTGGCTGGCTTGGCTTGCTTTTACCCCGGTCCATATTTGTACTGTGCGACGCACTATTGCAGCTGAATTTCCACAGGGGTACGAGCTCTCTTAATCCCCAAAAAGCCGGGAATCCTCATCCCATGGTCCTTATTGTGCTGACTTGCTACAAAAAGATCTCATTTCACCAGCTAGCAGCGCCTGACATCCCGCTGGAAGGACGGTGACAGCTTTACCGGCGGTGTGGCATGCCGCTGTAAATGCACATGTACTGTATGTAGAATGTCACTTGGCTTCTTCATTCTTGGTCCAGTGGCGCAATGGATAATGCGTCTGACCACGGATCAGAAGATTCTAGGTTCGACTCCTGGCTTGCTTTTACTCCGGTTCATATTTGTGCTTGTGCGACGCACTACAGTAGCTGAATTTCCACAAGGGTACGAGCTCTCTTAATCCCCAAAAAGCAGGGAATCCTCTCCCCATGGTCCTTATTCTGCTGGCTTGTTACAAAAGACCTAGTATCTTGTTTCACCACAGCTAGCAGCACCTGACATCTTCCTGGAAGGACGGTGCAAGATTTGTGGTCTGGCATGCTGTGATCGTATATGTGGTTAGTTCTCTGTGTTGTGGTCTCAGCAACCCCGGTTTGAATCTGCGTCATGGCAGTTGGTTTTGCAACTTTCCCCTGACTGCAAGGCCGTTTTCCTCTTTCCCGTGTTCGCTGTAAATGCACATGTACTGTATGTAGAATGTCACTTGGCTTCTTCGTTCTTGCGCCAGTGGCACAATGGATCACGCGTCTGACTACGGTCAGAAGGTTCTAGGTTCGACTCCTGGCTGGCTAGGACTCTAGCACGTTGAGTCATGTAATTTATTTATCTCAAAAAATTTTATGTTACAACTCACTTCCTATGGCAAATGCCATGATCTGAACATTTTAAATACAAAAGGACTACAAATGTGGCTAAATGAGGAACAATATATTGCTGAAAAAGACTAATACTGTTTGCATGAGATTTCGTTTATTGAAGAAAAACATTACTAAAGACAAAGTTTTTTTTTATGCTAAACATATCATTCAATTGAATGCCACGGCCTTCTTGACCAAAAGTACTTTAACAAATCATGAGGTAATTTAGAAAGAAATCAAAAAAGATAATCAATCAAAAAAAGAATTACCAGATTACCAGTAATGTCAGATTTTTTTTTTTTGCATAAGTACATCCACACCATAAATTTTCAGTCCAAGACTATGAGCATTGTCACACACTTTACATGTATTATGTGTAGATAATCAAGTCATGTGTTTGTAGCACAGAAAACTTGTTAAGAATGTATATATTTATATCAAGTACAGACTGATATTATTTACTGTACGCTCAACATCTAGTAGTTAATGCCATTTTCATCACTTAAAATTAAAAGCATTGGCTACTGTAACATAGTTCACTTTTATTTTACAAACCTTTAAACCAAAGGATAGCAGGCATTATTTGCAATAGCACACTGATTATTTTTGTTCCTTGACATCTTGATATAGCCGTTGTCACCCCAGGAAACACCCCAGCTGTAAATGTATTTTCTATTTAAAAGCTGATTGTAAATTGTTGACAATAGTAAAAAAAAATGTGTTAAAGTTATTTAATATATTTTCCATATTATGTCATATAAAGGAGACTTTAATTTAGGAATTAAGAAGACATGTTGTTGTTTTACCCGTTCTTGACCAGCCAGTAGTCATGTCCATGTTCTGTGCCATAACCAACAATCAGGACAGCATGATCTACTTCAGTGCTGCTACAGGCAGGCTCATCATAAATACCTTTAATCAGTTATATAAGGGTCAGTGTCCAACATTATTCAATGTATTATTTACTTTATGAATTAATTAAGTACATTAATTCACCAAAGATAGCACAAAATAAAAAGAAACCTATAAATATTACTTTCATTTTTACATTTCATGACAGTCTCACCAGATTTATAGAGCTTGAAGGAAGCATGACTTGCATCTATGGCAACAGAAATGGGTCCAATGGTGACCACGGCTTCCTGTAGAGCTTTCTCATCTCCCCTGTTTATATCCACATATCCAGTGAAAATGGCTCCCACAGCAGCAGGATTAAACCTACAGGGCATATCCTGCCGAGAGAGAGGAAAACATTGATTTTTAAAAAAAAAATTTTATTACAGTTTACAAGCATTTTAATCCTGCAATAGGGAAGCAGTTTGACAAAAAAAAGAAAAGAAAAAGAAAGTGATTATCAACGTGTCGTAAATGTCCAGCCGATTAAAGTGTTTTTAAGCTCTACTCACTCTGGCCATATAAGGGTAGGACTCTTCAGTGTCAATTCCATTGTTGTCTTTGATGTATTGAAAGGCCCAGTCCATCCAGCCTCCTAGGCAACCCCTGTTCCCGTAAGGCTTGGAGCAGTCCACTAACTGCTGCTCACTCAGTGACACCAGCTTCCCTGTTTTTCTAAATGTCTGGCCCTCCAATGAGCCTGTCTAAAAGAGGTCAGATTATGGTGGAAAATTTTAAGAACACAGTGAAAGAAGTGACAAAGAGATGCCTCTTTACATCAAGGCATGTAAATGTTGCCTAGGTAGCAAAGATCGGTGGAGAAGCAGGATTTATTTTTTTAATCACAGTCCAATAGGGATGTTTCGCTCTGCCCTTACCGCACTGAAGGCCCAGCAAGAGCCACAATAACCCTGGTCCTTAACCTCAGTCACGTAGCCTTTCTCCCTCCAGTCCACAGTATCTGGCAGAACAACTCCAGCTGCTTGTCGGAAAAATGTAGCTGCACTGTGTTTCTTGGTCCTGTTTAAGGATGCTAGGCAGCCCTTTAACACTGACTCTCTATACTTTTTGTCATCCTGTTTGAGATGGAGATGCAGTCAAATTAATTACCTGTTTTTTTATGGGTAAATTGCTTTTACTTACTCAGCATGTTCACAAAAAAGCAGCAGCAAACAGGCTGCTTTCTGGCTCACAGTAGTAAAATGTTTTTCAATTTTTATCTTAATTAATCTTCAACTTTGATCACTGTTGCTGTGAAACCCTTTATTATATGGAAAAAATACGTAGTTACTTGCTGATGAAGCAGAGCATGGTTAGCTCATTGGTTAGAGATGTTGGAAATGGCTGCAGGGACACAAAGTCATGGTTTTACAATGGCCCTCTCCAGATTTTAATTTAACTGGTTTTGCTTGGTTTTGCTTGTATCAGTGGTCCAAGTTCACTTCACAAGTATTTTCCAACCACATTAAACACTACAGAAAGAGTCTGAGTGTTCTAATTCATTAAAAAAAAAAAGCGAGACTGAAATTCCTGATTTCTTTCACCATACATTTCTTCTAATGGATTAATGGTGTTTCCTTTTATGGATTAATCTTCTAACCATGTTTGCAAAAACGTTCATGTCGTGTCTGTAGCTCTTAATGCCCTGGTCAGCCAGCATGTTGTGTAGAAGGACCAGATTGCGATTTCCGAGCCATGTATTTTTACGCTGGGTCTCTTCCTCCACAGACTTATAGATCTTACCTAATGAAAACAAAACATAATTCACCCTGCCGAGGCAAAATAATGCATGGCTATTGTAGTTGAATGCATTGTGTAAATGTGAGAAAGATAATGAACCTGGTAGATTGTTTCAGACAGTTAAATTAGACATTAGATTCTCACCAAACTTCAATTTCCAGACAGTGAACTCCAGGTCTTCAAGAGAGATACTGACTGCACTGGCCAGAGCCACAAAAGAGGTGACAACGAGCAAAACTCTCATTCTACTGATGATAAAAAAACATTAACTTTTCTATTTACGTGTTTTTAAAAAAAATCTTCTTAATTTCATTGTGTGCATGTTTTACTCATGCCATGTTTCCTACAGATATCAGGAAATACAAAATTAAATAACAGCTGCTTTGACCAGAATATTTTTGCTAATTGTATAAAATAGATTCTAAATGATTTGTGCCTGCCCAGTCTACATACAGGTGTCTGTGGTAATCTTGTATTCATCTACGAATGGAAACCTCTTGTGGATTTTCTGCCTCTACAGTACATACCACTGTGTTACGTCTTTGCTCAGCTTCTTGCCAGTCTCCACCTCTTTTTTACTTTAATCTTGACTTTTTAAAGTACTGATCCTTGGCAGCAAGCACAATGTAACTGAGTAGCTCAATCTATAAATTCACTATGTAATGTACATTGGGATTCATATATAAGCATAAAAGATTATTCTCGGAACATTGTTCGCCAACTTAGCCACTAGATTTAATGACTTTTGAGACCTCTTTCGAATTTTTTAAAAAAGTGACTTGTGACCAACTTGACGAGTGTCGCTGCTTTCTCTAGAGAAAAGTCACTGTGACTGTCTGTGATGGTTCAGTCCTAGTTGCCAGATGTATGAATGTCCCTCTTGGGTTCAGATCCAGTCTGTGACTAAGAGAGAGTATCCCACTCTTTCAGTCATCAAAACTGCCGGTTCCTCAGGCTTAGGGAGCTGCATTTAATTTGACTGTTTTCATAATTTTCAGGAAAATCAAACGTCATATAATATCATCTAAAATAATATAATTTCAATTTTTTATAATAATGGATAGAACAAACGACATATCTATTATATTATTAATTATATTAAATATTATAACATTGTTTAATCAAATAAAAACAAAAAACTATTGTAAATAAATAAATCTTCTATATGTCCACTTTACTATATGTAGATTAAGCCCTGGAGCTGAAGAACAGCTCATCGCAACTGGTTATTCTGAGTGTACCAACATAGTGCCAGGCTGGAAACCCGGGCTTCAGCATCTGTTCCTGCTGTTGAACCTCCATGCACACCACCTTCTCTGTCTGCTAATAGCTGTTATGTAAATACTGGAAGTAATATGCAAATTTGCATGTGGCATAATTTAGTAGCATCTAGTGATTTTTTTTCCCCAGGCAGCTTCAGTTACTTTCGAATAGTTTTGAGCAAAACACAAGATGTAGGTGAAAGCTTTTTGAGCAAAAGTGCACAAGTTGCGACAAGCTAAACGCATTCCTTCTTTTTGTCCTATGATCAGTTAAGAAAAATATTTTCTGTTTAACAAAGCAGGTGGTGTTTTTGATTTAGATGATTTGTGGAGAATGTTGCATGTGTAAGATGTGCAAGCGATTTGACGTAAAGAGCCGTGAGATGCACGCACTGTGATTACGACACTTTGGTTCTGTGCACTACATTCCATGTAATAACCTTAGAGGACAACATGTGGTCAGTTGATGCACGAATAGGAGTTAAATGGTGCATACCTTTACTAGGTAGCTGTCTTTAAGTATTCAAGTGAAAAACTACAGTAGTAAGGGGAGGCTGATGATGCTGCCAACTGAAGTGTTTTGTATTGTTTAAAAGATTTCTCATGATCTTCATCAATCATTGCAATAATAAAGGCTTTTTTCTCTTGAGGAAGAAAAAGGCAGGTTTTCGTGCCTGCCTTAGACAATATAATATACAGGTGTGTCCTTCATTGAAGAGCTGCCTCATTGATCATGTGTTTATATAGATGCTGGTCAGCCACTACACAGTAAAAAAAAATTTATGTCTGTAGAGTTTTTAAAGTTTCGTAGTAGAAGAAGCGAGTTGCTTGGTCTGTCTGCTGTGCTTCGGTAAGCTTTTCTGGCACCAGGAGAGACTCAGTCAAACACACACACGCCTGTCAGAAAGGTCTTTGTTTATTAACAGCAAAAGATGGGGTTTATACATGTTTGACCAAACGCCTGTGCCACTGACGTACATTACTACAAAGAACATAAACCACTGTAAATGTCCTGGTGAGATCCTGAAGAATCAAAGGAGAGGAAGACAAAGAGGTGTCCGTCCAGAGAAGGAGCACAGGATGTTGGCTCGAGTTAGGGGGGAGAGGGGGAAGGAGACCTGAATGGACAGTTGTAACGCACGTGCGCTTTGTGTACGGGGTTTCCAAGGCTGAAACGCATGAGCAGGGGATAGCAGACGGCCATTTTGTGAACAGAAATTTATCTGCGTGGAGAAAGTTGGAGATGGAACAAATACACGATTCTTGGACTGTTTATGTAGCACTAAGGATTTCCTAAGCAGGTGAGTGTGCTTTTAGTTTTTGTTTGTTTTTTGTTTATAACTACACAATTAACGTTTAACGTTTGTGCAGCCAAAGGTTAGAGATAGTTTTTAGCATTTTGGCTAGCTAATGCTTGTAGGTTACAGTTTCCTCAGTTAACACTACCCCGCAAAAGACACCTACAAACACAAATGTGTGTCTAAGGACGGGGGTATTTAAAATAGTTTAAAATCGCATTTTCTTCAGTTACTGAAGAAAAGGTTCCATTCGTGATCTGTAAAGTGACAGTAAGGAGAGGGGCTGTGTGAGGGTCTGGTTAGGTTTATCGGGGCACTAATATTATGGAGTATAACAGTAATGTTGGCTGTAAAGTTAACATGGTTATATTTTAGACTGGTTTTCCGTATGTACTTGCCGCTCGTTCATGTTGGCTTTAGGGGTCGGCTGTACCACAGACGGGACAGCTTGAATTTTTTTTTTCTGGTAACTAATGACTGGTAAATGGTCTGTAATCTTTTTTTTATCGTGCACAAAAGTGTAGGACATCATTTGAAGTCGTAAAGGGTCTACTTTTATTCATGTAAACTTACAATATCAACAAAACATCGTGCATTTAAAAAATAGAGGTAAATAAATAGGGTACGATTGCATCAGCCTCAGTCTGAGGAAAAAATCTTTCTGGAACGTGTCGCTAAAAATAAACTGAAACTCGACCTGTGGACTGACATGGGAAATATATCTGTCTTAAAGCCTTAATCTTAAAGTGGTCCAAAGCCCGGGATTCGCACTGGATTAGTATTACCTGTAGACCTCTAATCAGTTGTGTAATAATTGCGGATGTGGTTCGTAATCTTAATCACGTGCGAATTGGTCATGTCTGTAATTTGTAACCTAAAAATTCCCACAGCAAATGACCTACCATATTGCGGCGAACACCGAGGTCCTGTGATAATATTAATCCAGTGTGAATCAGCATGTCTGTAATGTGGCATGGTTGTATATAATTCTTTTTTTATTTTTTATGATATTAGCGAATAGGACCTAAGATTGCAAAGTCAGCTACTCAACAAAGTTGTGTGCATAAAATTCTGACATTATGGTTGTAATCAGATTACTTTATTTTTTCTTCTATTTCTCAGATACCTTGACAAATGTATGGCTCGCCTGCAGAGACTGAATAGATTGAGACTAGGAAGAAATCTTTTTACCTGGAAGATTGAGGAACTCTTTGTTAAACTTGAACAGGTGAGTGAAGTGTCTGAATTGCAACCCAAAAGAATATATTTTCAGTTGTATTTTGTAGCGTCTCAGTTTAAGCTTTGAATATGCAGAAACATGGCTTCAGATTTTTGTGTCGAGTTGGGGGAAAGCCAGTGAATGCATACATAATTTTTGTGGGTTTTCCCCCCCTTCCCCACCCCGGAGGAGCCTAAATATATATATTTTTGTTCCCTAGCTACATTTCTGCTGTGTATGAATCAGGCAGACTAAGGGCGTTTTCTCACTGGGGTCTGGGACCTGTTTCCGAGCAGGAGCACTGAACAGTGCAGCGCAAAATTGAAGAAAATGCAACTCCCGGACTACGAAGTGCGGGATGCTCTTGGAAAGTTCGGCAGGTCCCTTTCTGATGAGAGAGAGAAATTTCAGTGGTATGACGCCGTGGACAAAATTATCAGGCAAAAACTGTCGAGCCAAACCAATGTGTTTGAGTCGGAACCCCACCATCCCACAACACCATCAGCTTCACCTCCATTATCTGAGGCAGAGAGCGTGGAGTTGAATGGAGTTGAGCCTGCAAACACACAGTAAGTTAATTTATTTAAACGTTTAGTATACTCTAATATTATCATGGCATATCCTGTTAATTGTTTGTGGATCTTGTGGAGATTTTAATCGCATATGACAGACAGGTATAGAGGATGATCCTTTCACATTAGCTTACAACAAAACTAGCTTCTGCTACTCGTGTTTGCTTAGGGCCTGTTTTCAGATATATATATTTTTTTTTCTCCAGGAAATTTTAAAATCCTGCTTATGTGTTCTTGGGTAATGTGCCTGTCTGTAATGCAAATCAAGTGGAATGTATATAATATAATAGAGAGAATGAGCGTTGGCTTACAACAAAATTACCCCCAAGTGCTCCTTTGTATCTGCTTAATTTAAAGCCCCGGATAATTTCCCTGATAAAAATGCAAAAGAGACTAATGCAATAAAGTGTTGTGCGTTTGTAGCTATTGCAGGTACAGGTTCTTTTACTCTTCATTAGATTTAATTTCATATATAGCTTTCCTGTTTATACTCCAATGCATGTAAGATACTTGCAAAAAGTTCTTAATGCTTTAAATTTGTCTTGTTGACAGGGACTTCGGAGAAGACACTGGCTGAAACATCTGCAAACAGCACGTGCTTAGCAAGCAGAAGGAAGAGGAAGGCAAAAACTGACATCACAAGTGTTCTGAGCAATTTCATGGACATGCAGAAAAAACAGTTCATGGAGTTCATGCTGGCAGAGCAGAGCTGGCATAAGCATGAGCAGGAAATGCTGGATTCATGGACAAAGACTCAGATGGAGATGCAGAGGGAGGAACATGTAAAGTTAATGATCATGATGGAAAGAATTTTTAATGTCATAGCAAAATCTCCTTCATTCCAGCACCACACACCCTCACAACTGCAACCTCGTCATCTTACCTGCTACAACCAAGGGCCTCCTATTCACCAATTTACTCAGGAGATGCCACTTTTCACATCATCTCCCAGTGCTAGGGATCCACTACCACACACCGCTTACTCTGTGCCCTCCACAGAGGAACCAAATGCTTCCCCACCATACCATAACCTTTAAAAGGACACTTGCAGAATTACTGCATACAGTGTTTACTGATTCGCTTTAGTACTGTTGTTAATTACATTTTTTTCCCACTAGGTGTAATTTACCTCATGTACTGTTTACGTTTCATACCTATTGCATATTAAAAACATCTTTATTTTGTGTTTGTATGTGTGTGTACAGCACGTGTGTACTGTTTATTATAAAACACGTGTGTGCGTGCGCATAAAGAAAAAGAAAGTCTCATTAGAGAGGTTAAAGATCCATTTTCTCTCTCTCTCTCTCTCTCTGTATCAGCCGGCACTTTGTGTCTGCTCGTCCTTAGACACTGTGCACCTTTACACGCACACCCCCTCCTGTCGCCTTCACATACTCACACATACCTGTCCTTCTCTTGTCTTAGCGCGCACACACTTTCTGCTCTACACAGAAACACTGCTTTTCGCGATTCTTTTCAGAGGTAAAGTGCAGGTTAATTTGATTTATTTTTACTGTACAGTAAATCTGCGCTCAGTCGAGTGTTTGAGAGATTTCTTGTTTATTTTCCCAATAAAACAGTGTTTGCGTTGTGTGTGTCTGAGAGAACCTCAAATAAGAGAAGAGGAGGTTTTACTGTGCAAAATGAGGAGAGGGGAGGGGCTAATTCCTCCTTTCCCTTTATTTAGCTTCAAGCACACAGAGAAACACTTATCTGTCGGGATTTATTTTTACTTTTTTTTCTTCTAAAAGTAAAGTGCAGGTTAACTGGTTGAAGTTATATTTCCCAATTGTGTTGGAAAAGTGTTGCATGACTTACCAGATCTCAGTACTTTTCCTTTGCACACCTTTTTGGCTTTCTGTATGCAATAAACATCGACTATCGAAAGGAGACAAGGTACACCTTTGAAGCAATTTAGACATTTCTTTTTTTTTTTCCAGGCTTTGCTCTCGATGCTTACAGTGCACAAGGTCTTTGAGCACACGATTTTTGCAGTGAATATTTTTTTAGATACATATTGTAATTAATTCCAACAGTACATTCAAGATTTGAAAATCAAAGCACATTTCCTTTAAATGTGGAAAGGCAATTACACATTACAGTAGATCGCCCACAACGTAGTCTGTCAATGACAGATTGCCTTCAGATTTTTCCATCACTGTTAAAAAAAAAAAAAAAAAAAAAATATATATATATATATATATATATATATATATATGCCAATGACGGAAAATATTTGGTTAATGCAACCTCTGTTGTATAATATGCAAACAGTGATTGATTGGTTTTAAATAATTGTTCAATTAAGGACACAACATACAGTAGATTTGAATATAAGAGAGCAACATTTTTGCTCTTGAGTAAGGATTTGTTTGTAGGAAATGTTTTTACTCTTACCTGTGTTTCCAGGAAACCAAAATAAAAGTAAATAAAATCCTTTTTTTTTTTTAAGTAGAATTTTTGCTGGTTAGATAAAAAATGTATTATAATTTATCGGTTCCTAGCCCTATGTGTATTACTGTATACTGTATATGCATTATGTATATAACACATATATGTGGTATATACCTCATGTTTCTCTGATCTTGAATTCATCTACAGATGCAGATGGTGGATTTCCTTCCTATATACCGTACCGCTGTGTTACATTTGTTAATCTCCACCTATTTTCTGTTTAACATATTTTCTGGTTTTATTGTGCAACTGTACTTCTTAGAAGATAAGCAATGTCCGGCACACACCCATACAATATATTTTAGACATTATTTTCAACAGTCTGCTTTTTCCCGCAACTAAAGCATTTAAGTCTTGTTTTCAGAAGCAGTATAAAAGATTAATAGTTCGATTAAATTAATTTTAATTAAATTTTATTTGTATAGCGCTTTTTAACAATTGTCATTTTCGCAAAGCAGCTTTACACTATCAAAATAATTATTTAAGTTTGTATGGAATGTGAATGTGTATAAATCAAAATGGTCAGATTGTCCCCGATGAACGAGCCGAGGGCGACAATGGCAAGGAAAAACTCCCTGAGATGGCAGTAGGAAGAAACCTTGAGAGGAACCGGACTCAACAGGGAACCCATCCTCATCTGGGGAAAACAGAAAGCAGGAATTGATCTGCACTCATACTGTGTGTTAGGTGGCAGGCAGTTCAGCATAACAGTTGATGTTAATTGATGTTAATATGGAGTCCAGATGGTTATTGGAGGCTCAGGTAGACTTGTATGGAATTCCAGTCCTGAACTATCGAGCGACTGCAGCCAAGTCAAGTCCTCAGAGGAACAGCTGTCACCATCAGTCAAGGCCAGAACCGTCTTCCTGGTAGAATGAAATCGTCCCCAGACACCAGGCGCATCCCAAAGAGACACAGGGAATCCATGTGACGAGAGCTCCAACCAGAAGCGGAGCACCAGGATGAGTCAGACAGGTCCAGAGGGCAGAGGGAGTCTGGATCATGGCAAAGAAATTATTTGGGGTTTTAAAGCAAGCAGATACAGGAAGCACTTAAGCTACTTTTGCTGTAACTCTGATACCATATCATGTACAGTACAGACCAAAAGTTTGGACACACCTTCTCATTCAAAGAGTTTTCTTGATTCACACAGTCTCCTCTTAACAGTTGTTCTAGAGACGTGTCTGCTGCTAGAACTCTGTGTGCCATTCACCTGCTCTCTGATCTGAGCTGCTGTTAACCTGCGATTTCTGAGGCTGGTGACTCGGATGAACTTATCCTCCGCAGCAGAGGCGACTCTCGGTCTTCCTTTCCTGGGCCGGTCCGCATGTCAGCCAGTTTCTTTGTAGCGCTTGATGCTTTTTGTGGCTGCACTTGGAGACACTTTTAAAGTTTTCCCAATTTTTCCGACTGACTGACCTTCATTTCTTAAAGTAATGATGCCACTCGTTTTTCTTCACTTAGCTGCTTTTTTCTTGCCATAATACAAATTCAACATAACGTTGAGACTTAATATTAACTTACCATTCGTTTGCAGGCCCGGTGGTGGACTAGGCTCCACGCTGTCTGGCTCGGACAGTGGAGGTGAAGTAGATGGTGTCGTGGGACAGAGGGGTTGCGACTTTACCACATTCAGCTGACTCGATGGTTTTTGACCGATTGTTCGGTCCGCGGCATCATACCTGGGGAATCTGTCATTTTTCTTGGACCTCCTTTTCACAAACAAATGTATTGGTCTTTATTTATAGAATATAATAAACTAATGTCTCTAAAGTTAAATGTTCTGGTAACTACTGTTAAACACTGAACACTCTATAATAAAACTACTGGTTTGCAAAAATGGATTATACAGTAACATTAACTCATAAGCAATTTTGTAATTGACTTTAGTTGTTACCAACCTACATATCTACATATCTTTATTTTAGTGATCCAACCTTCTAACCCTCCCCTCCATCTACCCGTATGTGAAGACTAAAATGAAGTATATAAAAAAGTACTAAACACTCTTTAGTGTAGATGGCACTGTTTGTCAGCGGCACGGTGGTGTGGTGGTTAACACTGTCGACTTGCACCTCCAGGGTCCGGGTTCGATCCTCAGCCAGACTTGATTCCCGTCTCTGTGTGCATGGAGTTTACATGTTCTCCCCGTGCTTGGTGGGTTTCCTCCCACAGTCCAAAGACATGTAGGTTAGGTTAATTGGCTTTCCCAAATTGCCTGTAGTGTGTGAGTGAGTGTGTGTGTGTGTGTGCCCTGCGATGGATTGGCACCCTGTCCAGGGTGTATCCTGCCTTGTGCCCTAAGTCTCCTGGGATAGGCTCCAGGCTCCCCGCGACTTAAATTTTTTTTTCACCTAATTAACCCTGTACCTACATGAGAACGGCAACTAGTGTTTGATTGCTTTAATTAATCGATTCTTTTGAACAAATCCGTTTGAATGATGCTATGATTCTTTTGTAATTTTTTATTCCATAGAAAGCAGATATTTTCCATTTCATTCATTATATAGTCATACGTTATATAATTGGAAATATTTTAAATCTGTAGACTTATAAATCTTGTTGTAAAAATGACGTATTTAACAGATGATGATTATACAGTAAGTTGAAAAACAATTTGATATAAACTATAGAGAACAAGCAATTTTAAATATCTGTACTATTCAGGGTGGAGAAAAAAAATAAAATCTGAAAATAATAAATCGATTGTTATAATGAATTTAATTTAGGAGTGGAACTGTCACCCACGTGTAATTAAGAGCTGAGTGAGCTGGTCAAGCCTGCCGTCATGCTATAAATGCAGAAGTTGAGAGCATGATCGGTATGGCATCATGGAGCAGTCGACAGGCCCCATTGTGACTGTGACCAAACCTGACGGTATGATTCGTCCATGCAGTGACTTCTGGCGCCTGATCGCCATTTCCAGCGGCTAGTGGAGATCGTCCTGTGAGGTCACCGTCCATACATACTGCATGTCTGGACGATGTTGTCATTCACTCAAGTATCTGGGAGGATCATCTGTACCAACTAAAACAAGTACTTGACGAGATGCGGAAGGTGGAGCTAACCCGAATCTCTGTAAGTGTGACTTGGGGCTGACTGAGTCACAATACCATCGGGTACCGAATTGGACGCGGTCTGTTAAAACCGCAGGAGAAAAAAATGGAAGTGATCCGATCCTACCCAAAACTGACAATGAAAAAAAAAAACAGGTACGTGCCTTTCTGGGTCTTGCTAATTATTATCGCAGTTTATGGTAGCACCCATCTCAGATCTCCTGTAAAAGGGTCTCCCGGGGAAGATGTGCTGGACACACAAAGATGATGAGGTGTTCAAATAACTAAAGGCCCACATCACCAGTTTCTCTGTCCTCCAGAACCTTGACTTTGATCTCCCATTCTTAGTCCACACTGAGACCTCTGAGACGGGGCAGACGTTTGATGGTGACGAACACTCCATCCTCTATATGAGTAGAAAAAAATTATGCAACTATAGAGAGGTATCCCTTGCCATTAAGGAGGCAATAAAGGAGCTCTGCTATTACTTAGCAATGTAAAGGTAGCATGCACTGTGAAAGCTTGAAGCTGAGGGAGGGGTTTAGTGATGGCGGGCTTACAGCACTTACCTTCTCACCTGTCTCACACACGCCGCTCTACCTACAGCCCCTGTATCTATGCAACTAGTTTGGCTTTCTAATTCATCTGGGCTTGAGCACAATTTGGACCCGCCTGTCTCCTTTCGCCGGCAGCCCGTCAGCCTCTGCCTGCCACATGCCTCCTGCTCCGTGCGAGCTACGCCCCTTGGACCCGCGCCATTTACCCGAGTGCCACCAAAATCACTATCCTGCTTCAGAGTGGAAAACTGACAACAGTGCATAAGTTTGAAGCTGCTTGCTCTCCGCTTGTCAAACCCATCTATACACTGAGAATAAACTTTCTCGCCAATTCATCCTTATCAGCAACAAGGAAGTTGACAATACTCCTGCTCTGCAGAAACTCATTAAGGAGCCTTGAGGCTGCAGGTATAAACAACCTCCCAAAATTCTCAATTGTGCGAATAATGTTACAGGAAACATCAGGAGTGCTCTGTCCACTACAAAATGGAAAGTTCTTCCATCTTATTCCCAAGCAATCTCACAATCCTCATGACAACTTAAGTTTTTAGTTCTCTGTTTAATGCCTGCTGTGCAACACTGATAGCATGAGTGTGTGTAGGTTGTAACGGTTGGAGACAGGATTAAGTCTGCAAAATATTACACAAAGTTGGTTCATTCCCCTCACGAACACCTTCGGTTACAGCGAAAGGAATTATTTGTATTATTTGTCAGCTATTTTCAATTTAGTCTTAGTCCCAGAATAAATGTACCTATTTTTGGCTAGTCGACTAAAAGTCTGGACATTTAAGTCTAGTTTTAATCAGAGGTGTCACGAACTGGTATGACAGGCGGTTCGGGTAGGTGTTATTGCCGTGGGCACCAAAGGCAAGCATAAGTGCAGAGGGGTTGTATCAACATAAAGTCTTTAATAGTGCACAAAACAAATAAACAAAACACACAACCACCCAGTGTCTTTATACACATACAGGCTTCTTTTAACATATACAGAATTCTCTAGACATATACAGACCCTTTAAGTGCTTCAGACTATGGAATAAAATCACTGTCAAATAAAATACGTCATCAAGGCTACATGCTCAGGCACAGTTTTAAACCACTGGCACCAAAATGCCAGATCAGCAGGCGAGCGCTCGCTCATCGTCTCACGTAAGTCTTTTTTTTTTTTTTACAGATTCTTACGTGTTTAATTAAGAGAAGTAAAATTACAGAGATGTTTTAACTATAGCAGGTAAGATTTTTAGCTGTAATGGGGCGCATGCGACGAATCAATTCCTCTTCCCTCGGATAGTGATGCCTGTGCATGTGGCCTTGATGACGTATTTTTAACAGCGGTGTAACACACTACATTCATGGGCGTAATTTCGCAATTCGTCCGTGTAACAGAGGAGTTATAAAAACGAGTTTTGTGTCTGTAAACGGTCAGAGTTGTGTATTTCAGAGTTGTACTGTAACAAACACACAAAATATCGTATCTGTAAGCTGTCGTGGCCGTAGTTTTGTCCAACTCGGACAAAACACAGAATTACACAAATCTTTTTTTTACGCACGATTATTTTTGACAGTGATTTTATTCCATTCAGACCCTTTAAGCATTTCGGAGGGTTTAGGACTGACATGGAAACTAGGAACAAAACAGGACCAGAGGCTAGAGACAGGGCTAGAGACTGGATGGGACAGGCACACTGGAGACTATGGGGAACACACTGGAGACTAGAGGAAACTGAAGAAACACTCAACACAGTACACATATAAATACACAAAGTAAACTAACAGGACACACTTACACATTACACAAATCACAGAACACATCAGAGCCCAAATAAACAAACATAAGTAAAATAAAACCAAAACAAATCCTATGCCCACTGACAGTATTAATGCTCAACCCAGTTTCCCAGAACAAGCTATTTATAACTATACTAATGCGCTACCTCGGTTCAGGTGAGCTCCAGCGTCACCTGACCGAGGTGCCTTCTGGGAAACTGAGTCGACTAACAAAAAAAAAAAAAAAAAACTACAAAAAAACACAGTGCCCTCTAGGGGTGGACCCTTACAAGAGGAACCATTTAAGTATTTTTTGTCTAGTTTTAGTCAATAAGATTATTATTAATAAACCCTATAGTCATATTACAATATAAAATATATACAAATAAATACATATAAAATATTAATGTCATTTAAAATATTTCATTTGTTGTTTTCAGCTAATTATATTTATTTTTAACCATCACGACAACTGCTGCATGTCCATATATATTTTTCAAATTACAAAACAATAGCACAATGGGATAGGACCTGCCGTCACAGCACCCTCCCTCACCTTCAAGCTTTCACCTTTCGGTGAGAACAGCGCATGCTGCCTGGACATTCCATCTGCGTTTCTGTGTACTGTACGGACAATAGTGGTTTAAAACATTTTTGTTCAATATGAATTTACAAACTTGGACTGTTGTAGGAATACTGTAGCTCGTATGGGTCACAATCATTTGCTAACCTATTAGCTTAGTGTATTTGGCAAAGGTTTAACTATAAAATAAGATACAATAAATCACAGCATAATTATGTTAACATGTGGTAACATAATTACTACAAAGAGGCTGTAAAACTGGGTGATTATTATGGGATGCCTTAATGCGTCTCTTCAGATTTGCCATATTTTTCCCTTCCATTGTGTGCCCACACTGTTCCCCCTCCGATATTACTACATATCAGCTTTTTTTCTCCAGTTCAATATAAAGAAAATGGGCCCATACAGTATTATCACCCGAGTAATACTGCTAATATTCCTGTCTTAATCATAGGGGAAAAAAAGTTGTCAACAAATATTTTTTGTCATTATTTTAAGTTGATGAAATTAACACTACTCTAAAGCGCCTCCTGCTCGGGGCCATGCACCTCTCCCCCTCGGCTCGCCTATTTGGAATAAAAATAAAAGCTCATATACACAGTTTCAATTCCAGTAACGCCAATAGATCCCTGATGACCAAAAATACTGTATGTGTACTCTGACCATCAGCCATATACTAAACTGTTGCCACAATGTTGGAAGAGTGTTTTATATGCTGTAGAATTATAAATATGTAGAAATATAATTTCCTCATGCAGCATACAGTGATTTTCCATGTCATCTTATGCTGAGATTCTTCCTCTAAAGACTCATAGATCTTATCTTCGAGACAAAAAGGTAATACCTTTTCTTTTTAAGTGCAGTTACTGTAAAAAGGTGTGACAAATAAAACATCAGATTTCAGGGTTTGCAAAACATTTTATGACAATTTAATTAATAAAATTGAAATATTTCACCAAACATTAAACTCCATGTCCTCGAGAGAGACCTTGGCTGCAATGGCCGTAACTACCTAAAAACCTTCAAATAATAAATAGTTGAAAACCTTTTTGTTTAAGAGGGGGGGGGGGGGTCAGCTTTATTTTCTTCAGTGAAGGAAATGATTTCACATCTGCAATCTCTCACATTATGTGTTACCAGGAAACACACACACACACACACACTCTCACTCACACACAGAAAGTTCGACTCTGATACAAGGGATCTATTGTCATTTGGACTTAAGCAGTTCCTTTAAAAAACAACAACTAATATTTAAGTATACAGTATATTTAACTTAATTTCTCCTAATTGAAAATAGTCATTTCTAAGATCAAACATAAAAAATTAAAATTTCACAGTTTTTATGTTAAACCTGTAATTCCCTGTCAATAACAAATGAAGAAATCATGGGATTATTTAGCAAGAAATCAAGTAAAATATTTGTTCACAGAAAGGAATAAAAATGCCAAACTCAGTAAACAACAAAGCTTCACAGTTCCATGTCAGCAGTTTTTTTTTCTTTTTAAATATATTAGCACAATTTTAAATTCAGTAAAGTATAGACCTGTTTTGACTTTTCTTCTTTTTTATAGCCATCTCATCACTCATGCACCGTACACACTATTAAACCACAGGGTACATGGCTTGTGTGGCAATGCCACACTGGTTACACTTGTTTCTGGACATCCTGATGTAGCCGTTTTCACCCCAGGCCGGACCCCAGCTGTTAAAAAAAGAAATATATTTTGATAATTGCCTTTATCGTGTAGCTTTTATGAAGATATTAATATTTATAACTGAAATACTATAATTCTATTATATAATTTGTATAAATATATACTCTGTGTGTGTGTGTGTGTGTATGTTATGTATATGATAGAATTATTTCAGTAATTTTCTGTTGTTTCTCCGTCGAAAAATGAACTATAATAATTATTATTATTACTATTATTATTATGATTTGTATTACACAAATGAAAATGTAATAACAGCAACAATAATAATAATCTTGTTTTTGGTCTTTGTACATTTATAGTTGCTTTACCTGTTTTTGACCAACCAGTAATCTGTAGTCCAGAAGAGGAAGCCACTTTTGCCATAACCAACAACCAGGGCAGCATGATTCACATTAATGCTGCTACACAACAGCTCATTGTAGATGCCTTAAATTAAGAAAATAATTGACAATCTTATCATGACTATGCAATTAAAACTTAATTAATTAATTAATTGGTAAATAAATGGAGTAACGATTATGCCAAAGAACATAAACATTAATAAAATTAAGATTTATTGGTACAGTGCCTTCAAAAATGTTCATATTGTTTTAACTTTTCCAGATTTTGTCACGCTACAACCACAAACTTAAATATATTTTATTGGGATTTTGTGTGATAGACAAACACAAAGTGGCACATAATTGTAAGGGACTACCACCAGAGGTCGCTGTGTGCACATGTTTGTTTTTGTTTTGTAGTTTTTTTTAGTTGACTCAGTTTCCCAGAAGGCAACTCAGTCAGGTGATGCGGGTGCTCACCTGAACCAAGGTAGCTCATCAGTATTGTTATAAATAGCTGGTTGTTCTGGGAAACTGGGTCGAGCATTAATACTGTCAGTGGGCATAGGTTTGGTTTGTGGTTATGTTTTATTTGACTTATGTTTGTTTATTTGGGCTCTGTTGTGTTTTGTGATTAAGTGTAAGTGTACCTTTTAGTTTATTATGTGCATGTGTGTGTTCTGTGTTGTGTGTTTTCCAGTGTTCCCCTAGTTTCCAGTGTGTTCCTCGTAACTCCCAGTGTGCTCCCCTAGCTTCCCATGTGCTTCCTTAGTTCCCAGTATGTCTCCCTAGCCTCTAGTGTTGCTCCCTTAGTCTCCAGTGTGTTCCCTCAGTCTCTAGTAGTCGGGTCAGTCCTACAGGGTGCTTAAAAAAGTCTGAAGTGCTTAATGGGGCTGTTAATGTCTAGCTACGTCTGTACGTCTGATAATTAATAGTTTTAACAAACAAGATTCAAAACAAACAGGATCTTGAAGCCCAATGAACACACCAGACAGGTCAGGAATTAATTTTTTAATTAATTCTATATAAAGCAGTATAAAGCAGGGTTAAGATACAAAAAACATCCCAAGCTTTGAACATCTCACAGAGGAGCACTGTTCAAGCCGTCATCCAAAAAGGGAAAGAGTATGGAACAACTGCAATCCTACCAAGACATGGCCATCCACCTAAACTGAGAGGTCGGGCGAGGAGAGCCTTAATCAGAGAAACAGCCAAGAGGCCGATGGTTACTCTGGAGGATCTGCAGGGGCCTGAACTCGGGTTGGAGAATCACCAAAACGTTATCCCTGACCTGTCTGGTGTGTTCCTTGGGCTTTAAGATGCTGTTTGTTCATTAATGCTCTCTAACAAACCTCTGAGGTTTTCACAGAAAAGCTGTGGGGCAGTGGTACTTCAGAAGCTTTAAGGCCCTGAGTTACTGATCGGAAGGTTGGTGGTTCAGTCCCCAGCTCCACTAGGTTGCCAATGTTGGGCCCTTAACCCTGTCTGCTCCAGGGGCGCTGTATCATAGCTGACCCCAGTTATGCTGGCATGAGTGAAGAAAATTTTTTTACTGTGCAGTAATGTATATGTGACAAATAAAGGCTTAACTTAACTGTATTTATACTGAGATTAAATTACACACAGGTGAACTTTATTTACCTAATTAGGTGACTTCTGAAGGCAATTGGTTTCATTGAATGTCAGTTAAGGGTATCAGAGTAAAAGGGGCTAAATACAAATGCATGCCATGCTATTCAGATTTTGTTTAAAAAAAAAAAAAAAGAAAATTATTTATAATTTTTCTTTCACTTCACAATTATGTGCCACTTTCAAATAAAATCCCAATAAAATATATTTATTTTTGTGGTTGTAACATGACCAGATGTGAAACAGTTCAAGAGGTATGAATACTTTTGCAAGGCCCTGTAGCGTTACTTCATTCGATCTTCATGCGAAACTCACCCGATTCATAAAGTTGGAAAGAACAATGACTTGCATCTACGGCAACAGAAATGGGTCCAATGGTAGCTACGGCTTTCTGTAGAGCATCCTCACCTACTTCCATATATACATATCTAGTGCAGTTGGCTCCTACAGCAGTTGGATTAAACCTGCAATCCTGATCCTGCAGAGAAAGAGGAATCCTAAATTTCTTAAAATGCATATTACACGTACTGTAAAACCATGTGCCAACCTGTTGTATAAACAAGCCTCCAATGGGACAAAATATATTTAAAAAATAAATGACTAAAACTAATGGCTCTCAGAACTATTTGTGCTTGTCCTAAACAAAGTGTTTTATGACCTACTCACACTGGCTTCATAAGGGTACGATTCTTCTGTGTCAATTCCATTGTTGTCTATAACGTAGTCAAAGGCCCAGTCGATCCTACCTCCTTCACAGCCCTTGTTCCCTTCTTGCTTGGAGCAGTCCACCAACTGCTGCTCACTTAGTGACACCAGCTTACCTGTTTTCTTAAACATCTGTCCCTCCAGTGCGCCTGTCTAAGAGAGGATAGATGATAGAGCAAAAACACAGTAAAGAGAGTGAAGCAGTTTATTCACATCTGGACCTGTAACTGGTGCCTATATACTGTAGCAGTGATCGGTGGGAGATCAGGAGTACAGACAACCATGTGTCACTCTGCCCTTACCACACTGAAGGCCCAGCAAGAGTTACAATCCTTCTGATTTTTAACCTTGGTCACATAGCCCTTTTTCCTCCAGTCCACAGTATGTGGCAGAACAGCTCCTCCTGCTTGTCGGGAAAATGTAGCTGCACTGGGTTTCTTGGTCGTGTTTAAGGATACCAGGCAGCCCTTTAACACTGTCTCTCTGTACTCCTTGTTATCCTGTTAGAGATGGAGATAAAGTGAATTTAGTTATCTTTAAAAAAAAATACCCAGCAGTATAGAGTGTGCTCTAAATAAAAATTTGCTAATTATTCACTTTAGCAGGCATGTTATACTTCTCGTGGTTTATAGATTGCTCTTTGTATGTCAAACAATTACACATGGACAATATTATAACTGCAGTACATTACATAATTCCAAATAATTGTTCCAAAAAAAAAAAAGAATAGTAAATTGAGGTACATTCAAAATAATTATAAGTAAATAAGTTTTGTTTGTCTTCAAGATGACTTTAATTTGAGGACACAGAGAAATCTGCGCCTCCTGAGCTTCAACCCGTGGACACGTGCTCTTCACCTGGGCGCTACCAAAGCCAATGTGCTTTTTATCGAGTATAACTACACTAAGACTTCCTACCCTAATAAAGACTTTTTGTGATTGTGACATCTGGTTCCCGTGTGTTTCTTCCATGTGTTACACCTGTTACACTCTGGTTTGTATAAAGAAGCATACAGAAAATACATATTCAGTGGAACCTTGGATTGAAAGCATAATTAGTTCCGGAAGCATGCTTGTACTGTATATCAAAACACTCGAATATCAAAGCGAATTTCCCTCCATAAGAAATAACTAAGATTATTTGTTCCACAACCCCCCAAAAATTTATTAGTCTGCACTTTACCTTTAAAAAAAAGTTAAAACAAATCTCAACAGATAAGTTCTTCCATTAGTGTGTACACTTACACAATAGAAGATGCTTTACATGCACACATGGTCACAGTGTTTATAGTGAACAATACACGCACCCGGATGTTAACTATAAGAGTGACACACACACACTGAGACAGAGCATGGGAAACGATTACCCACAACTCCGCAGCACAAGAGAAAGAAGAACCATTGACTCAGTTTTGATCATGTGAAGCTCTGTGTCGAAACAAGAAGCGTATGCGTGATACATGATATGATATCGATGATACTTGGTACCCATAAATCAAGACTCTCCTGTTTAACAAGGCAAAAAATAAATATATATATATTTTTAATTTATGCTCGTCATGCGGAACGCTTGTAAACCTGGTTACTCGCAATACAAGGTTCCACTGTTCTGCAATAATCGTCTCACCATATCTGCAAAGTAGTTCATCCCAAGCCTATAGCTCTTTATGCCCTGGTCAGCCAGCATATTGTGTTTCAGGACCAGCTTGCGATTTTCCATCCAGGTCATCTTACGCTGAAACTCTTCCTTTACAGACTTATAGATCTTGCCTATAAAAAGAAAAGGAAAACAACCCGACAAAGCAAAATATTGCATGGGTGTTCTTCTTTGCAATTGCATTCTTATAAGTATTGTGTAAATTGGTTTTGCAAAACTTGGACTTTTTAATTAGACAGATTAGGTAGACAGTTTAATTAGATGGTTTCTCACCATGCTTTAATTTCCATTCCTTGAATTCCAGGTCCTCCAAAGAGACACTGGCTATACTGGGCAGAGCCACAAGTGTCGTGAATATAAGCAAAACTTTCACTCTGCAAAAAAATGAGATCAGCATTTCCTCTCTTGTGTAAAGAGTTGTTTTCTTAACTAGAGAGTAGAAGATGTTTTTACGCTTTCAAAATCTTACTCACATCCTGTGTTACCAGGAAACCAAAAAATAAAATAAAATAAATAAAGCTGTTTTTTTTAAAACTAGTTTTCGCTGGTTAGATATTAAAAAAAAATTATCTGTTCCTAGCCCCATGTATATTATATGCATTATGTATATAACACAGATATATGTGGTACATACCTCATGTTTCTCTGATGTTGAATTCATCTACTGATGCAGATTGTGGATTTCCTTCCTCTATATTCCGCTGTGTTACATTCTGTCAGTCTCCACCTCTTTTGTGTTTAACAAACCTGTTTTTATTGTGCATAACTGTACTTTATAGAAGATTAGCACAGCACACACGCATACAATATATTTTAGATTTGACTTTTTTTTAACAGTCTGCTTCCCCCCCCCCCCCCCCCAAATAAAGCATTTAATCTGGCTTTCATAATATTATGATATATGAATATAATATAATATATGAATTATAAAAGATTAATAGTCGTAAGTAATCAACTGCAAACAACAATTTTGTGAAGATATTTATTTTTATTAATTTGTTTTGTTTTTATTCATTTCATTATTATTCGGAAATGTCAGTAATTCATATATTATTTTATAATTTTGGCTGGTTGCTTACATAAATAAAAAAAAAAAAAAACCTTGGACATTAGAATGTTATGTTACAATGTTATGTTACTCAATACTTTTTTTACTCTTACTTGAGTAATATTATTTCGTAACTACTCTTACTTGAGTACATATTTTGGCTACTCTACCCACCTCTGGCAGTCACCATGATGAAACTGTTTCTCATGAAGACCTTCCCAGGAACGCAAGACCAAAGGTGGAATGATCCATTTTTTAGCTTTTATTTTACTGGATGTCACTGATGCTAAATCTTTTCTTTGATCTTCAACATACTGTAAGCTTAAATAAATATGATTAACTGATTATATTTATTAAAATTGATATAAAATGAAATTTAAATACATTGAATGTTGATACAATGGGGAAGAAAAATACATAGAAGGCACTAAAAGCAGTTGCCCAAGCCACATAGATCCCAAGTTTGAAGTGGGCAAATGCTAAAAGGAGGAATTTCAAACACAGAAGGCATGAGTACCTACCCTAGTTGGATACACAGGGCCTGCTCCATTAGGACATCATTTAAATTTAGGTTATCTAAAACTTATGACAGCCATTCTTGATTCTCAGTCACTGACATTCTAATGGTCAGAAACAAAAAGACTAAAAATAGTACATGTGTCCGGGTTGATTCATCTGAACCGGGAGTTTTAGTGGATCTGAGGGACTCAATGGGTGAGATTAATAAATTCAAGGATTCAGGGGATTCTAGGGATTCGGTGAGCGCCCTCTAGTGGAGAGACCATAGGAAAATGCAGTCAGAATCCCTACTGACTCAAGTGACTCGAGTAACTCAAAAGACTCATGAGACCCAGATCCGTTCAGTGAGTGATTCAGAAGGATTCAAATCCGTTAATGGATCCGGGAAACAAACATAATAAAAATAATTTTCTACCTAGGTCAAATAAGACGTTTAAAATAATAAAACTTAGTTTGTCCAGTGCTGTTTTGTTTCTTTAACATTCATTTTGTTTTAAGAATGCTATAATGTTTTATTAGTGCTTCTCTGTGGAATAGCACAATACATTTTTTAACTTTTTCTTTGGATGTTTATACATTGAGCTGAGCATCTACCTTTAATTATGAGTTAATATAGAAAAAAAGAGTAAATGTTGTTCACACCTTGGAAAGTGGAATTAAAAATGCCAAGTGAACATGAGCACAGATCCATAAAAATTGATAACTAAGGTCAACTAATGTACATCCAAAATGACAAAACCCTAAATCCTTCTACTTTATGTTATGATCTGGGGTTGCTTCGGTTGGTATGGTCTAAGATGAGCAATGTTATGTTGCAATAAAATGTCAGCTGACTACCTGTATGTATGAAGGTTATATTGTCCATTGATTTTCTTTTCTTCCCTGATGACACTGGTATATTTAAGGAATCAACTTGTGAAAAAGTGGTACTAGGAGCATGAGAAATCATTTTCAGAGATAAATTCCTTACCATGTGGAAGCTTTAAATATAAAGGAGGTCAAATGAAATTATTATATGGTTGAAATTACCCAACTCAGTAGACAGAATTGGTAGGTTTTCTGCACATAAGTTTTTTTTCTCCCTGTGTAGGATCCAACAGTATTAATATGGTAAAATAAAAAATAAAAAATTATCATTAATAATTTAATAAGCATAAATCAATTTATGTGCACACAAAATGACAAAACTATTTAGTCCAATCATTTTATTTATTTATTCTATTAATTTTTTTCTTCCCAAAGAGTAGAAAATAAGCTTCAGCTACAATACTCAGTTTTACAGAGACATTTAATATAGAAATTACTGTGTTTTTTACTGTGCACCGTGTTACATAATTAAGCCATGTTGATGCTGCAGATTTAGTTTGCCATGGACCTTTTCACCCACCTGTGGAAAAACATCAATATGATTTTTGCAGTTATTGCAGCTAGCTAATGTAAAAAGAAATGTTACAGTAGTAAATATTGATACATATTAAAAAGATTGATGATGTTTTTATCTACAGTAAAATATCTTAGTGCCAGTTACCATTAGTTTAAATATAAAAAGTGGGTTTAAAAGCTTTGACATCATTAATACTGTATATATACACACCTTTAAACAAGAGGGTAGCTGGCTGCTGTGGCAATACCACACTGGTTTTTCTTGTTCCTGGACATCTTGATATAGCCTTCATCACCCCAACCTAGACCCCAGCTGTGTTGGGAAACAGACAGTACGAAATTTAGTGATCAGTGTGGTCTATTGTTTAGATTGTACTGTGGGTTATATCTTGGCTTTTGATTCTAAAATTATCTAATGGATCTGTTTTTAATATGAATTTGAATATTTTTTTAAATTTTAAGTTATTTCCAATTTCCAAATTTCCAATTAAATTTAACTTACTTCCAATCAGGGGTATCGAAAAAGTATATAAATAGCAAATAAACAACTCCTTTTATTCTGAATAAACAATGGATAAACACTGCCTAGTGAAAAAGTAATTAATTAGTTGCTGAAACTGAGTTAAGAAATGTTCAATGTGTTATTAAGACCTTAAAGGAGTTTCTATATTTATGGATTATCTTTTTTTTTTCACCTGTTCTTGACCAGCCAGAAGTCTTTTCCATTGTCTGTGCCATAACCAACAGCCAGAACACCATGATCCAGATCCATGCTGCTGCACTCAGGCTCATTGTAGATTCCTTTAATCAATTCCAAAAAAATATGGAGCCAATTATTTATTCATTTAATCAGGGGTGGATCTACCGGGGTGGCAATTGCCACCCTAAGAAAAAGCCTTGCCACCTCATTTGCCACCCCAGTTCTAAAAATAAAAGAATTTTTTTAATTTATCCGACGTTCCAATCCAGATATCAGGTCCAAGTCAATCACACATCAGCCTTTATTTCATTTTTATAGGACAATGTAAAAAATGTGCACCCTACCATTTACCAGTAGCATTTAGATTTGAAAGATTACAAATAACCAATAATGTTTATATTAGACTCACCAGATTCATAGAACTGGAAGGATTCGTGGCCTGCATCGATTGCGACAGAAATAGGTCCGATGGTTGCCACGGCTTCCTGTAGAGCATCCTCATCTTCACTATTGATATCCACATAGCCAGTGCATGTGGCTCCCACAGTGTCTGGTTTAAACCTGCACTTACCATCCTATTAGGAATAAGAAAATATAAGACTTTGTTTCTGAAAGCCTGATCGGTAAAGAAAAATCTAAATAAACTTTTTTTCCTAACTAATTCAGGTAGGGTTTTTAAGCAATTTCATAAAAAAAAAAAATCTAATTCCCATCATCATGCAAGACCCCTATCGTTACGCCATATGTTTTTCTGTTCCACTTACCATGGCTTCATAAGGGTAGGATTCCTCTGTGTCAATTCCCTTGTTGTCCTTAATATATTCAAAAGCTTGATCCATCAAGCCTCCCCCACAACCAAAGTTTCCATATTCGTCGGAGCAGTCCACTAACTGCTGCTCACTCAGTGACACCAGCTTCCCTGTCTTCCTAAAAGTTTGTCCTTCCAGTGACCCTGTCTGAGAGAGGATATGTGATAGAGAAAGAGATTAGAAAAGAGGGCAAAAGAACAAAAAAGACAGTCTATGTGCACCAAGACATGCAAAAGTGGCCAGATCTTTAAACTAGCACTGATTGACTGTGCAGGAAGCGTAACAAGGCCAAGTCACAGTAACCACATATTAAACATGCCTTACCGCGCTGAAGGCCCAGCATGAACCGCACGCCTTTTGATCTTTAACATCAGTCACATAGCCCTTATCCCTCCAGTCCACAGTAGCTGGCAGAACAGCTCCTCCTGCCTGTCGAAGGAATGTAATTGCACTGTGTCTCTTGGTCCTGTTGAATGATCCCAGGCAGCCCTTGAACGCAGACTGTCTGTACTCCTGGTTACTCTGTCAGAGAAAGAGAACATAGTCAATTCAGTCGCTGTTTTAAAGGAGGCACTTAGCAATTTAACTGTGTCTATCTGTCTCGTCTTTCAAGTTGTCCACACAAATATAGTTAAGGTTCTTTGGATATCAGTCCATTACTAAGCATCATTTGCAAACACATGCATATCATCAGTTGCATATCTAGGGATGGTTTAGAGTAGCCAGTAGTAGTAGTTGTTATTATTATTATTATTATTATTATTATTATTATTATTATTATTATTATATGGATTTAAAGTTATGACTTACAATAACACTTGCATTAACAATCTAATTTATTAGAGAAGTATACTGTATACATTTAAATGCATATACAGTAGGTGTATTGTATACATCTAAATACCCAGAAACAGCACTCAAGATCTACCCCTTTGGAGATCTCACCCAATCATCTAGACATCACAAAATATTACCCAATCAAAGTCAATCAGAGCTTTATACATTTTTCCTTTGAAAACTCGAAGCTTTGAGACTCACACATCAGCTTTGAGATCTGCCTGTTCACTTGCTGGCTAATATATATTCCGCCCCTTGACAGGTGCCATTCTAATGATTCACTTCACCTCTGATTTGAATGGGATGGCTGATATACTATATACAGTCAAGATAAATATTGTTCTTTTATATAACACATTAAACAGAAAAGTCTGTTAAAATTTGGATTTAGAAAATCCAAAAACAAAAGAAATGTGCAATATCTTGTGTATTCAGTATTCAAGAATGATGCACATTTTGTGGCTCACTATATAAATGTAAGCAAATTTGCTAAATTCACCACGAGAACTTCTAGAGTTCTTATCCTTCTTATACTTCTGTGAGTATTATCCCTTCCTTGGAAATTCAGAAGACAAGGTGATGGGTTTGATCAAATTGAGTACACAATTGTAGCACAAAAGTGACATACCAATACTAAAAACTCATAAAATTAATGATTTTTCTTAGATTATTGCTGATGAGCTCATTTGTATGGCAAACATAAGCATTTTCCAAAAAAAAAAAAAAACAACAACAACACAGTATTCATATTTTTCTTCCTACCATGTCTGCGAAGTAGGTCATGCCGAGTCTGTAGCTCTTAATGCCCTGGTCGGCCAGCATGTTGTGTACCAGGACCAGTTTGCGATTTTCCAGCCAAGTCATCTTACGCTGAGACTCCTCCTCTACAGACTTATAGATTTTACCTAGGAGAAAAAATAAACAAACGATAACCATAATTACTATTAAAGTTTGTTCTTACTATCCCTTTTTAACATTTACAAAACATGTTTTAAGGTTCATTATATACAAGAATATTTCTTACCAAACTTCAGTTTCCAGGAATGAAACTCCAGGTCTTCCAGCGAGATGCTGGCTGCGCTGGCCAGAGCCACAAAAGCACTGATGACAATCAAAACCTTCATTCTGCAAACACCCAGAGAAAGAAGAAAAAAAAAAATCACATTCTGTTTTAAATTCGCCTACATTTGCACATTTCTTCCCTCTGTTGTCATAAAATACAATTGTCTGATTACCCAGATTTGCAGGTTGTTTAAAGCTAAAACATCATGAAACTGTGCAAATCCTGTTCACAAATGTATATGTTGTACATACAGTACCTGTTTCTGTAGGACTCTCTGTGGATGGAGACTTTTCATGGTCTTCTTTGCTTTATATGCTGCTGTGTCATGACTAAGTCTGATCATGTGTTTGTCACACACAAAACACAAGAGCTAGTAGTTAATCTTATACTCATTTATTGCAGAAATTGCATAATTTAACATGTTGTAATGCCACAGTCAGGCGGTTAAGACTATTTGAGATTGAGGTTATTTCCTCGTTAAGTATAATTGGAACAAGATGAAAAAGCAGAGAAATAACAGTAAATATTTATATTTATGAAATATAAACATTACATTATATAATTAACAATATATTATAAACAATAAACCTGTTCTATAAACATTTCCTTACCTGTCTCCTCTGTAGAGGTCCAATTAATTCTAGAAAAATGTTCACCACACTTGAAACCGACTTGGCTTAGACAATCACATACTGCATTTATAATAATTCCAATCAAACAGAATACAAAAGTCTGTGCACAAATACAATCTATTCGACTGCTACACTGTAGCCATCATGCCATTCTTGTAAGGAGCCAAATCCACTGGTTGAAGTTAAGACCATACCTCTGTGACAGTACTGAGCAACTTGCCAGGGCATTCCCCACAACAGTGAGAGTCACAGTGGGAATCATGGCTTTGCTTAACCACCTTAGGGCAATGACTAGAACTAGGGACAGTTATTGGCTAGACCAGAGGAGGAACTGTGGCCTCATGCTCAACAGTACGTCAACTTGGCCTTGGGAAAGAGGTCCACCTAGTCTGTCCAAACCTTATATATCTGCTGCACTACAACTGGTGGTGGTGCCACTCTTGCAAACAGAAAGATGATTCACACACAGTGACGGTAGCCACACATGGGGTTTATAATGTAAAACCATGGACATGTTCAGACCTCATGCCAACCTGATCTATATGGATAAAATCAAGATAATTATATACTCTGTAGCAGCTGGTCACTCTTAGGGTCAAGCCATTGTTTATTGATCCAGCTCTAAAACTTTCCAAAGCTCTGCATGATTTGCAGATATGTTTTTGTTCCTGCACTGCTACACTTCAACATTTTACATTGCTGCTCGTGACATTTTTATTAGAGATTACTTGACTTTACCAATTTCTTTTTAGCAGAAATTATTTCTGACTTTTTAAGCAAATATTGCAGTATGACGTCCAAAAAGCTTATCTGCTTTACATATCCGAAAACCCAAATACACAGTTTAAAGTCTGATGCTCCCCCGTTAACACACACTGGCAAGACTTCCATATAAGCACATACTTTTTTTTTATCATCATTCACCTATGGTCTATGCCTTTATTGTTTTCTTTGCTATTAAACATTATTAAACTATAACACATTATTATTATTATTATTATTATTATTATTATTATTATTATTATTCAAAGCACACATTAATTTTAAAAGTGCTAATTATTAATTTTGGAGGAAGTCTCTTATCCCAAATTATTATACAGTATGTACACATTAGTAGTCACTGAGGTAACTTCTAATTCCCTGGCATTTGTTTTTTTTTGTTTGTTTTGTTTTTTACATTATTAAACAGTGCTGAAGTTGATATTGTGATGTGTCTGCTACTTATTTTTGGTAAATCTTTCATAACCGCTCTAATCTGAGTTGCTGATTTTTGTGACTGGTAACTCTAAAGTAACTTCTCTGTTCTGTTCTTGCTCTCATTAGAGCCAGTTTCATCATGGTGATTTATGGGTTTTGCAAAATCAATTCAATTAAATTTTATTTGTATAGAGCTTTTAACAATTGTCATTGTCACAAAGCAGCTTTACACAATCAAAAGAAGTGCAAATGTACTTGACAATACTGTTCTTTCAAGGATTTCAGAATGGCAGACCTAAAATTAACAAAGAAATGTGTCTTAAAATAACAACTGACTGTTGTTGTGGTTGTTGTTGTTACATAATTGCTGTATTGTTACTGTATTGTTGTACAATGTAGAAAATAATTCACTAAATAAAAACAAAATTAAAAATTAACTTTTTTTTTTTAAAGAAATTGCAAGTGATCCCAAACCTTTTAGCAGTATTGTATGTGGATAGTAAAATATTACCTCTGGAAAGAAAAATAAAATAATACAGAAATACATTAGAACTTGCAAGGGGCATTCTGGAGTCTATTTAAATGTATTTGTATATTATATTCAATCTATTCAAACAGCATATATATATATAGGACAAGAGAAGGTGGGGCCATCAAGCAGCAGCCTAAGTTGTCTTGCTTCCAAAAAAAAAAGAGGGAAAAAGAAAATTGATGGAAGCCTGTCCACTGCAACTAAATATGCATGGTCTGCTATTCTGTCATGAAGTATGGCTCAGGCATGATGTACTACATGTGCAGATATAATTTATTAAGCATAAACTGAAAAAGTAACGACCAAAAAAACAACAGCAATTTAAACTCAGAATTTAAACAACAGACAACAGGCAGAGAACACAGATAAAATAGTAGCTTAATAAAGTCCTACAAAGGCTTAAAAATTCAATAAACCCTCACACATTTGCAGTATATTAGTCATATGAAGAGATATATTAGTCATGCGATTTGGGTATGGCAAGTTAGTAATGCAAAAATTTTGTTATATCACATATTCTATACTTAAAGTGATTCAGGACACTTTAAAGCAAAGACACTGCACTATATGATTATTATTCCCAAACAAATATTCACTAATGACCAAGACTGTCATGCACACTCACTCCGCGACCGGCACGAGGACCCGGAAGTAAGATGGTCGCGCTTTCAGGAAAGCATAAAAGGAAACAAGATGGCGCGTCACATCGCTCAGTCATTGAGTTCAACTTATGCCTTCGCCGATGCGTTACCGATTCTCACGTGAGTACTCACCAATTCGGTTTGCTTCCTCGATTGAGTGTGTGTCGCTAGAATGCGGGTTTATTTGTTTAAATCCTTGCTCTTTGTGTAAGAGAGTTCTGAGATTAAACGCGTGGTTATCCTGCCTGCTCGCGCTACTTCCGTGTTTGGGGCTACCGTCCACGCAACACTGGCTACCTGCTAAGGTTTTTGTCTTCTCCCCTCGGTCGCTCGTGACAAAATGACTGAGCCCAAAGCAGTAGACCCAGTGGAGTTTGTCCGTCTCTGCGGTATGGTTGACCAGCATGCCGAGCTGATCAATAAGCTTCGTGCTGAAGTTGCTTTTCTCCGTAAGGAGCTCCAAGATGTTTTGCGCCGTGAGGTGGCGGAGCTACGGCAGGAGAACGCGACCCTCCGCGAGGCGGCTGTTCAGCCGGCTGTTGCCACGCCCAACGCGGCGTCGACGGCGCCGCCCCCTCCCCCCCCTTTCCTCTTCTGATGTGTTCATAGCCTTACCGGATAAATGGGATGGCACAGATGGGAAGTGCAGTGTGTTTTTAACATCTTTGGATCTTGTGTTTGAGTTCAATCCCACCAGGTACTCCACAGACCGACTGCGCGTTGCACTCCTCGTCTCGCTGCTGTCCGGGCAGGCAGCTAAGTGGGCCACGGTGGTTCTTAGGTCAGATTCAGATACGGCCTACTTATATGGAGAGTTCACCTGCCAATTAAAGCTGACCTTTGAGTTTCCTGCTGCTGAGGTGGAGACCGACAGCAAACTGTAGCATCTGCGGCAGGGTGGGTCGCCCGTGAGCCGTTACACTGCAGACTTTCGCACCCTCGCCGTGCAGACCACCTGGGGGGATGCTGCCCTCCGGACGGCTTACTTTGAAGGACTGGCGTCTCGCATCAAGGACGAGCTCGCCGGGCGAGAGCTTCCAGCTACCCTGGAGCGTTTGGTCAAGCTTGCCTCTGGATCGACCAGCACTTGCTTGCTCGCCCGAAGCCAGCTCCCCGAACCCTGCAGCCCATCATGCCCCTCTTCTCACATTCCATGCCCCGATCACCAGCTTTCACCACCACCGTTCGGGCGTCTGCCGGGTCTCCACCTCCCGCCGTGGTTGACACAGGAGCCGGGGAACCCATGCAATTAGGACGCGCCTCCTTGAACCCTGCAGAGTGAGAACGACGTTTCAGGGAGGGACTCTGCGCCTATTGTGGGTCAGCAGCCCATCATCGAGCGATATGCCCCTCACGCCCGGGAAACGACCAGGCCCGGTGAATCAGGGGGGCAGCTCACCGGGTCACCTCCATCTCGCCACCACCACACCCAGCATCTCACGTCTCATGGTTCAGGTACACCTCCAATTTGGCCACAAACGAGTCCAAAGCTCCGCGTTCATCGACTCCGGTGCGGACGGAAACTTTATTGACTCCTCCTACGCCAAAAGATTGGGGGTGGAGACTGAGGCGTTATCCCAGCCCGTTCGAATAACATCTGTAGACGGTCGGCCCCTTTCCACCAGCCCTATCACCACCCAGACTCGACCCATCACCCTCACCATTGGTCAACACCAAGAATCAATCAGTTTTCACCTCACCTCCATCTCTTCGCCACCCATCATCCTCGGATATCTATGGCTGCTCCAACACGACCCTCTCATCTCCTGGTCTCAAAACCGGATCCTACAATGGGGGC
This sequence comes from Clarias macrocephalus, assembly GCA_011419295.1. Classification (NCBI taxonomy): domain Eukaryota; kingdom Metazoa; phylum Chordata; class Actinopteri; order Siluriformes; family Clariidae; genus Clarias; species Clarias macrocephalus. The sequence continues at coordinate 43,110 of JAAGKR010005006.1, forward strand.
CGATCTGCCTCGAACTCTGCCTGCGGCGCCGGCTGGGACGTGCTCTAGGGAGTCCGAGGCCCCCGATGTCGACACCAACGTCATCCCCACTGCATATCGGGACCTGGCTGAGGTCTTTTGTAAGAGACGCGCCACCCACCTTCCTCCTCATCGCCCCTGTGACCTGGCGATTGAGATCCAGCCGGGTTCCGCTCCACCCTGCGGCCGTCTATACTCTCCCTCTCCCACCGAGACGCGGGCGATGGAGGAGTATGTGTCGTCCGCTCTCCGCCAAGGTACCATCCGACCCTCCTCCTCACCCGCCGCCGCGGGATTTTTCTTCATAAAGAAGAGTTCAGGCGAATTACGTCCTTGTGTCGATTATCGGGGACTAAACAACATCACCATAAAGAACCGACACCCGCTGCCTCTTACCAACTCAGCCCTGGACGCCCTCTCTGGTGCCACCATTTTCACAAAGTTGGACCTCCGGAGCGCCTACAACTTGGTGCGTATCAGAGAGGGCAATGAGTAGAAGACAGCGTTTATTACCCCTACTGGACATTACGAAAGCCTAGTTATCACCTTCTGTAATGCTCCAGCAGCTCTTCAAAGTTTTATTAATGACGTGCTCCGGGACATGTTGGGACGATGGGTATTTGTCTACCTAGATGATATCCTCATCTACTCCCGCACCGCCGAAGAGCACATCCAACACGTCAGGGCGGTCCTCAAGAGATTGCTCGGCCATCGACTGTACTGTAAGTTGGAGAAGTGCGCTTTTCACAAGCGCTCCACCACGTTCCTGGGTTTTGTCATCTCGTCCCAGGGTGTGGCCATGGACCCACAGAAACTGGATGTTGTACGTCATTGGCCCCTACCCAAGACTCTCAGACAACTTCAACGGTTTCTTGGGTTTGCAAACTTCTCTCGTCGCTTTATCCGGGACTACAGTACAGTCACAGCACCTTTAACCACTCTGACTCGCCCATCACCTCATCACTTTCAACTCAACTCCACTGCCATCACCACCTTCCACAGGCTTTGCCATCGATTCATCACTGCTCCAATTCTCCTCCATCCAGATGCTAACCAACAGTCGTTGTGGAGGTGGACGCTTCAGAGGTCAAGTCAAGTCAAGTCAATTTTATTTATATAGCGCTTTTAACAATTGACATTGTCGCAAAGCAGCTTTACACAATAAAAAGAAGTAAGTCTGTATGCAATGTGTATGAATCAAAATGATAAGATTGTCCCTGATGAGCAAGC
>JAAGKR010005007.1:8064-25084 GCA_011419295.1 Clarias macrocephalus
AAAAATTATGATTTCACTGTTGGTTCTATTATCATATAGTCTGTTTTCACAAAGAGCACATTTCAAAACCTTTGCAGAGGTCAGAGGTTATTTTTTATCAACCAATCACCATCCTTAAATTGCTGCACCATCCCTAGCAACAGGGTCAACCACACCCCCTCACTAAGATTGTACTTTCCTTACTCAGAGTTGCTCTAAAGTTTCCTAAATCACTTTTAGTCTAAGACTCCCAGCTAGGACTTTTTAAGCTAAGATAGGAGCTCTCTGAAAGAGTTCTAAAAAGCTTTGTGAATACAGGCCCAGGTTCCTACACATCCTGCCAAATCCTCTCTCTTGGGCAGTAAGGCGGGATGTGCCAATGTCCATAGGTTCCCCCGGTGGTGTTTCTCGCAGTTTCGTCGGGGGGGGGGGGGGTGCTGAGGCTGGTGCGGCGGCCATAATCCGGCCGTTTTCCTGCGGCTTTCGGGGGGAGATGACGTTTCTGGCTGCGGAGGTGCTGATCTAGCCTGATCGCCAGTCCAATGCACTCGTCCAGGGACATCCCGGTGTCCCTGCAGGCGAGCTCGAGTTGCACCTCGGGCTGTAATCCGTCTCGGATCACACCAGCCACTCTCCGCAGCCAGCACCCGAAACTTGATCGCATAGTCTGCGACGGTGGCGTTACCTTGCCGCAGCTTCAGCAGTTGTTGCTCCCCCGATTTTCCATGATCCGGATGGTCGAATACAGTGCGGAAGTCAGCGAGAAACTGCTGATAACTGCACGCGGCGATCCCGCCTGCGCTCCACAAGGCTGTCGCCCAATCCATCTCGGAGCCTATGAGCTGTTGCGTTGCGAAGCTGATCTTTTGCAGGTCCGACATGTCCGGATACTCCGCCAAATACAGCTCACAGGCTAGGAGAAAACGTTTGCACCCCTCCGGGTTCCCGGCGTACCGTTCCGGAGGGGTAGGGCGCGGTGGAGAGAAGGTTGGAGATCGTCTCTTCGTGAGCTGCTCTACGCTGAACGCCAGGTCGTAGACAGCTCGAGCCAGGCTGTCGATCTCGTGTTGCTGTCCTCTAATGTAGTCTAACACGGGGGCTTCTTCCTCTGGCAGGGGGGTTCCTGCTGCGTCCTGGAGGGCCTGTTCATCTGTGATGTCTACCTCAAAGGAAGCGGACGCAGAAGCAGGTTCCATTTTTTCTACTGGCTTTATTTCTTTTCTTTTGTATTTTTTACTTGTAACAAAAAACAACCAAAACAAAAGACCACAGTCACTTCTCCCCAGATTGGGTCTGCAGGTGGGAAAAAACAAAAGACAACAAAACAGGCTCGTAGGCCAGCGGACCTGGTCCGGAGTGATGACTCCTCACCACGAAAACAGAACCACACCTGCAGACACCGCTCAGTCCTGGGGGAAAATAGAGAAGAGATAATGAAAATACAGACAATACGGAAGGTGCACGACAGTGAACAGGCAAAGTGCTACGGGTTCGACTAGAATATATAGGTAGACACACGGGGGGTACACAGGTGCTCTTCATTAGTGTTAAAGTGTAGACATACTAGATGGGGACAAAGCGTCAACTCAGTAATCCGGTGAGCTAGATCTTATTTCCCCGTGCTGCGGTGGTACAGATGTTACAACCCCAGAGTTGCTGCAGATGAGAAGAGGATATAAAGAGTTATGCAAAGTGTTGAAAGACAATGAAGTAAAATTTAGGATCCTGTATCCGGCCCTCTTGAAAGTGCTATATGAGGATGGAGTCAAGATATATAACACGGTTGAGGAGGCAACGCAGGATATGACAAAGAGAGGACTCTCCGTGCAGCCGATCAGCCACCCAAACACCTTTATGGAACGGATTCAGAGAATGTCATGGCAGAGGAACACCAAGAGCACAGATAAGCAACAGAGAGGACCACCATCATTCAAAGAGAAGTTGCAAACCTTTCGAAGGAGTTGACGCGTGTTTGACGTCGTCATAAGTTTTGCACAGACGCGTCTCTTCATGAAAGAGTATAAGTGAAGGTGCTGTGAGATTGCCGCGATGACGGGCTCGATGAACGACGAAGGTATTTAAGATTGTAAGAGGGAGAGAGTCATAAAGTTTGTGTGCATATAGTCGTAACTATATAAGCCTAGTTTGAATAGAGTAAAGTTTTGATTAATCCGAAATTGTGACTCACTAAGCTCAAATTGCCTTTTATTTCACTGCCAGCCACAAGGGCCCCTTCTACAGACCCATAAAGAGGGGCTTTCCCTTGGAGCCAGGCGACGGCTCCACCATAGTCATGACAATGACTTCATTTTTGGAAGTTCACTTTATGTTTTACACTTATATTTTTGATTTAATGATTGTAAACATGTTATAGTTTGTTTTGTTTAAAGGGAAGCTATGTGCAATGTTACATCTGTTAAAATCAATCTATAATTTAATTGTAAAACATGAAAATTGCCTCATTTAATGTTAATGGCGTAATTAGTCCAGTTAAGAGAGGGAAAATTTTATCCAAACTAAAGAAGGCAGGAGCAGAAGTTGTGTTTTTACAAGAATGATACAGAACATGTAAAACTAAACAAAATGGGGTTCAAAAATGTATACTTTTCATCTTACAAATCTACACGTAAAAGAGGTGTGGCCATACTTATAACCAAAAAGGTGAACTACGAGCATATGTCTGAAAGATAAAAAAGGGGGATTTATAATGATAATAGGCAAAATAGAGGGAAATTGTATTGTCTATGCTCCACCTGGCTCAGAGTGGAATTTTTACCGTGATGTATTTGATTTAACAGTTACTAAAGCTCAAGAAATTCTGGTGTGTGGCGCGGACTTTAACATACGTTTAACCCCAAGTTGGACAGTTCTAAAAATATCAGGGAATCAAAGTCACTAACTAAAAAAATAGATGGCTTGTTTAAAGAAATAGGAATTATAGATGTGTGGAGAGATCCCTACTTCTATCCCCATATGACATACTCTAGAATAGACTACTTTTTTGTTTTCAAAAAAGATCTGCATTTGATTGAACATTGTGAACTGGGTACAATGGATATCTCGGACCACAGTCCCATCTTCATGGCGATGGGCCTAGATTAAAAAAAAACCTAGATCTACGGTATGGAGATTAAACTCAGATATCTTGAATAATGTTCAAATCAAACTAAAGTTGGAAAATGAGATTAAATCATATTTAGAGATAAAGGATGGTGAGGTGACATCATCAATACTCTGGGATGCATTGAAAGCAGTGGTAAGAGGTAAAATTATTGCACTCACAACCAATTTAAAGAAACTCAGAAGGCAGAAACTACAAGATCTTGAAATAAAATTAAAAAGACTACAGGAAGAACACAGAGCCTCAATGAATCAAAAGGTGAAACAGGACATTAAAAAAATAGTTAAGAAAATAGATTAAATATACTGTACAGAAATACAAAAGAAGCTCATGTTCTTTAAACAAAGGTACTATGAAGTAGGAGGGAGGTCATTAAAACTGTTATCGTATAGACTAAGAAAAGAAACAGCAGATAGAATGATTAATAAAATAAGAAATACCAAGACAGGGGAAATAATTTGTAAATCTGAGCAAATTCAAAGGAGTTTTGAGAAATTTTATAAAGTTCTTTACTCACAACTTAAAAAGTGCTAATGATTGGCAAATAAATTCTTTTTTTGAATTCATTAGAATTACCCACTGTAACAAAGGAACAAAACAAATCACTATTGCTGAAATTACAATGGAAGAGTTGAAAATATGGTGTAGTGTAGGGTGTGGTGTAGTCAGCTATGATGGGTAAACCAGCAACATATTGCTTATCTGTTTTAAGCTCTTTTGGTGCCATTGAATCCTCCCATTGCATAGAAGTACAGTGGAACCTCGGATTGCGAGTAACGTGGTTTACGAGTGTTCCGCAAACCGAGCGAAGATTTTTAATAAATTTTTAATCGGAAACCGAGCAAGTATTAGTTTACGAGCGCCAAGTATCATGTATCACGCATGCGACTCTCATTTTGACACCGAGCGGCAAGTGATAACAACTGAGCCAATGATTTTTCTCTCTCTTGCGCTGCGGGGACTATGGGTAATCGTCTCCCCTGCTGCGTCTTAGTGCTCGTCTCTTACTGGTATAATCAACATCTCCCTCTCTCTTCTGTGTGCGCCCATGTAATTTGACACTGTGCCCCACACACACCGACACACACTGACACACACACACTTTTCTCATGTGTACACACACAGATCTCCCCGGCTGCACATGCACTTTAGTTACACAGAAAACTCAGCTCTGTCGCGATTCTTTTTAAAGGTAAGGTGCTGGTTAATTTGTTATTTTTAATTTTTTACTTTACATCAGTGATTCCGTTATCATGCTCATGCGAGTATCATTAGAGAGAATAATTTTTTTCCCATTAAAACAGTGTTTGCATTGTGTATGTTAGTTGTGAAACTTAAAAAGCGAGGTGTGGGAGGGAGAAGGAGTTTTACTGTTTAAGACGAGGCGAGGGGCTAATTCCACACACACACATACAAATACACGGCGCCTGCACGCACAAACGGAAACACTTATCTGTCTGGATTTATTTTTACTTTTTTAAAAATGTTAAGTGCAGGTTAATTTGTTTTATTTTTACTTTATATGTTGTATTAATTATTTTTATGTATTTATTGTTTTGGGCTGTAGAACTCAATAATTTGAGTTTTCATTATTTCTTATGGGAAAAGTCAATTTGGTTTATGAGTGTTTTGGAATACGAGCCTGTTTCCAGAATGAATTATGCTCGTAATCCAAGGTTCCACTGTAATTCATGTCACATTTCTCCTTTCACAGAGTCGTTAAAGTACAACACCCCATGAAGTCCTCGTGGACGGTCACTGCTACATGTCACATTGACCTAGCGCTATGCTTGCATATCATATGGCGTTGGTGAAACTGTTATATTTCCAGCCACAAATGGCCAGCGGAACGGCACTGGGCATGCAGGGGCTGTGTAAGATCCAGAGCTGAGAAATTAGCCTGTGTTCAGTCATACCGGATGATCTTGTGTGCGTGGAATGCATCACGAAGCTTCTTCTCTACATGCAGCTCATTAAAGATGTCACAGGTCTTCCTCTCAATTTCTCTTCTTTCTTCTCACTTGCTCCATGTTCAGTGTAACTATTTAAGTCTTTCTCATATCTGTGTAAGAGTGACTGAAAGTAGAGCTTCAGCCTCTGTTTGGCTCCTATGACCGTAATGTTCTATGACCTCATAATGTTCTCATAACACACTCTACTCTCTAACACCACGTTAAGCAACAACGAAGAAGTGTAACAAGACACAGAACAAAGAAGAACAACAACAATGCAGACTAATAGAAGTGTTTCCCTCCACATTTTATTGTTAAAAAACTTATGATAAAAAAATATTTAAGAAAGATATGCATTTCTATGGTTTAAAACAAACAGTGTGTTAGGAACCTCCACTAGAGGTCACTGTCTGTTTTTTGTGTGTTTGTAGTTTTTGTTGGTCGACTCAGTTTCCCAGAAGGCATCTCGGTCAGGTGATGAGGGCTCACCTGAACCGAGGTAGCTCATTAGCCATCTTATAAATAGCAGCTTGTTCTGGAAAACTGGGTCGAGCATTATCATTATACTGTCATGTGGGCATTCCTTTTGTTTGTTTGTTTGTTTGTTTGTTTGTTTTTGTTTCTTTGAAGTTTAGTAATATTGTTTTACCTTTGTTTTTCTAGAGGGCTCTATTATAAGTTTTCTTTAGATTCCTTGTGTTGGTGGATTCATGGAGCTGTCCTGTTTCATGTTTAGTTAGGCAGTGTCTCCTCTTGTGCAAGTACCGGTCTGTGTGTCCCTAGTGTTGGTCTTCTTGTCTAGTTCTTTGTTTGTTGCTTTCCTTATCTGTTTAGATGTTTGTAGCCACATGAGTGCTTAGCCGCTAGCAGGGTTAGCCGCTAGTAGGCCTAGGGTGCTAGTAGGGTTAGCCCCTAGTAGGATTAGCCTCTAGTGGGATTGACTGCTAGTGGTTCTGGTCGCTAGTAGGTTAGCCGCTAGCTTGGAATAGCCTCATGTGTGCCTTTCCTTCTGTGTTCAATTCCCCCCTGTTAGGTCAGTACTAACCCGGTAGCCACTAACTACATTAGATACTAACCTGGTTAGGTCAGCATCCAGCGTCCCAGTAATCCATGTAGCTACTAACCACTAACCCATCCCGTGCCCCGTCTCTAGTCTGTGTTTTGTCCCAAGTCTTGTCCTGTCTTGTCTCTAGTTCCCCTATGTATCTTTAGTTAGCTCCAGCTCCATGTTTCCTCGCGCTCAGTTCCCTGTGTGTAGCCCTAAGCCCTAGTTTTACTTTGAGTTTGTGGTTTTGGTTCCTTTGTTGGTTTGTTTCGATGTTTAAATTTTGTAAATAAAGACTATTTCTGTTTGCACACTCCTCTGAGTTTATACCTGCCCACGGCAACTACATCAGCCGGTCCAGCCAGTACCACCACCTAGACCATGACACAGTGTGAAGACATTTTATGTGTTTAATTCTGGATCTTAAACAGATGAATTGGTTATTGGCTAAACTTTATATATATATTTTTTTTTTATTTCAAAGGCTGTAAATAATGCATAGTATGGGTTTCAAGACTTAAAATGATAGGATTTTAACCTTGTTAATACGTCTATAAATTATATGCCAAATTTCAAGGAAAGTGTGACGTCTCCGTTTACAACACCGAGAGCTGCAAAGCAGGCTGCACGTTATAATGGGTATTGTGAGGATTGTAGTACTGGGTTTTCACTAGTGGAAAAGCGAAACAGTGTAGTCAGCACCAGTTCTGTGAAAGCTCTATGCCCACAAACGAAACCTAGACCTAGACCAATGACAACAGTTTCAAGCCCTTATAATAGAACTGTGTAGCACTGTCATAATCTGATCAAAATGATTTTAAAAAGCAGGTGAAACTGGAGATGAGAGCGTTTAGCTTGCAGAGAAGGTAGTAAAATGTAGAGATGATTAAAGCAAAATTCTTCCACACTCTTCCTCTAAAGCTAAAAAGTGCGTAGACAGCAAGTATCAATGACACATTTACCCCAGATGAATGTGAAAAACGGGGGTAAACCATGTTAATGTTTATAACATAAATAAAAAATAAAAAAAACGCTTTTGTATACTCAAATAATTTAATATAAATACATAAATGTAAATAAACACTTATTTTAATGTGAGTGCCATGGATGATGCCCACAATTCCATGAATGCAGTTTGTTTTTCATTGATTTTACTTTGTATTGATTGTATAAATCTGTGCATGATCTGCCATGCTGTAAGAGCAAATTTTGATTTATTATTTCCGACATTGTCAGCTGTCTGCGTTTCAAAGCTGCATCTTCGCTATTACAGTTACAGTATTGTACATACAGCAAGCAATGTTTAATTTTTTTTTTTTTTTTAAGTTGTCCAGACATATATTTTAGCTCTGGGTCACTCAGTATTAGTAAAATGTGTCTCCTTCACACGCGTCCCTACCTGTATCCCACTTCCTCACTACCCCTAGCCACTTAGGACACCTCCGGAGCTCTCCTACATTTTGGTGGATGTAGGAGTGATTTCCTGCTTTAAGAATGTTGAGAAATAGCTCTTACTCCTACTCCTAAAAACAGTGCCAAAATTGTGTTAACTTTGGGCCCGTTAGGAGCGATTTCCTACTTTGACAATATGAGCCCAGAGTTCAAGTCAGACTAAATATTACATTTATCTGTACCCAGAGAAAGAAAAAAATGTATGTGATGGTGAGACAGATAGTGATTGCAAAATGGTGATAAAGTAAGATAGTGAGAGTAAGTCAGAGCTATGGTGAGAAGCTGAGATGGTCAGTGAGACAAGGATATTGTCAGGAGTCAGGAGGACTGTTAGGAGATGCTCATATTTCCACAGGGTAATTTGGGGAAAAAATTTAACTTGTACATTTCCCATTTTAGCTTAAAAATAAATGAACAATCAATAGGTTTAACATAAAAAAAATAATATATGTATTATTTTTATTGTCACAATAAATCTGCAGCTGAGTGACAAAAATAACAACAACAACAACAACAACAACAACGGTGGGTCACCCATGGCTCTCTGCCATTCCTGATAGATCTTTACTGTGTGTGTGTGTGTGTAATAGTTCCTGTATTCAGCATCATTGTAAGTCCCAATACATGTCCACATGCAGTCCTGTGTGTGTGTGTGTGTTTCATTCTTCTGCTTCTCCAGTGTCTCCTTTAGTTTTCGGTTCTTGCCACCACTCAGAAAGGAACGACTCTTCATAATCACCAACTCCATCAAACTCTGCATCAGGAGAAGAAGGAGCAGGAGATTCCTCTGGACTTACAATATCCTACACACAGACACACAAAATGTACTGAATCAGACCAATCTGAGAGCAGCAGTAGGGTCACACAGACACACTTGAACACCACAAACACAATCTAAAAATCAATTACACACAAAACGAATCAAAAATAAAAAAATAAAAAAAAACATTCAGTTAAACTTCACATTAACACACACACACACACACACAGGCGGAGAAACATTTTAGCACTTGTTCTCCATGTATCACCATGAGTCTGTTCTCCAACAGTAAATAAGTTTACATGATGTTGTGTTAGACTGACTAAAACCAGATTTTTAAAACAAATGTAAACATGCTCTTCTGGCAAGCAATCGCATGAACCCGAACTTCTGAGAGATGGACTAGCACACCAAGATAATGTGGTAGTCAAGCTACTATTGTACGTACAGTATACCCTAATCAGACACAGAAATTGGCCTTGGTGCTCTGTACACGCTCCAGAGTCTTGAGTGAATCTTAAGTGTGACCCTGGAGGAACGAGTCGTCCTGGGGAATGATTCCTTCAGTTGCCCATGCGGAATAACACAGGTTCTCTACAGGAATTAGAGTCTTCAAAATGAACGACTCATTCAAGAATGACACATCACTACTCTGGAGCATGTGCAGAGCACCTATACTGTACGTTTTTGGAGTTCTTCGTTCATCATGTCTCACCCAAATGAGCTTAACATAGAATAAAGACCCAGATAAATAATGAATTAGTCTTTTCTTTTTCTTATAACATTATATTTTGGTCTTGTGTGTTGTGTGATCAACGTTTGCGTAAGTAGATGTTAGGGAAGTAACATGTAACATTTTAATCACGTTATTGCTAAAATGAACGGAATTAATGAAATGACTTGGAAAAAAAAAAACTTGTTCATTTTGCTGAACGAGACTCAAAAATCCGAGTAAAACGATCCAAACTTTCCATCACTGCTCCAGAGCTCCTGTTACGGACTTTTGAACAAAGTGCAGTAGAGTAAAAGTAGAAGTCGTCAGTAATACTGGGGTGTTGTCGTCTTCCTTCGAATAATCACCATAATCAGAGAGATATTGTGCATCTCATTTGTACAACAAGTAAACCGGTTCGATTTGTCATAAAGCTGTCCAGGTTACTGCTAGCTCACTTGTTTGCTGATTGTTTTGGTCTGCAACGTAATGGATCGACCGGGAATAAAATACTAACAAGCTGAAAGGCTCAGACATACTCGGACTCAATGTTTCACTTTAGAACGCACACACATTACCTCATCATCGGTTTGTAAATAGTTGTGTGCAAATTCCATCAATTCTTTTTGTTTTGTTGTCTGATTAAAGTAACGAAGAGCTTCCTGTAAACACAAAGCAAACAAGTGCATCATAAACATGCTCACGGTGGAGTACCGTCACATTGTAAAATCAAACTGTTAGAAAAGGTTACCAATACTGTGTGTGTACTTACAGGACGGGGTTTAAAGTCCTCCTCTTTCAGATCCCACTGCTTTCTGTGAAATTTATAATATGCGACATTTTGCTGCATCACCTGATCATCAGGATCAAAGAGCAGGTAACTAAGTGCACATGGAGCAGCCCTCACGGCATCATTCACTGTAACACACACATCCACAAAAACATAGGACTGTTTAACCATGTATGCCTCTCAGAAATTCACATTGCACCCCTCTGGATGTAAAGAGGTTGGACGGGTGAGAAAGAAAGTGTGTGTTACTTACATTTATAATATGCAAATTGCATGTAGTGGTAAATTGTGGCAACAAATTTTTCTACAAAAAATCCACCAACGTTGGGAGTTAAATCCTCTTCACACCTCAGCTTACACCTCATCACCTCCATGAAGAAACCTACAGAGACGGACAGCGAAAGACTGAGTGCTCTAGGGGCTCCGAATGGTTTTGCCTATAGTACATCGCAATAATACAAAATCTGTCTGTCTAACCTGCAAGGGTTGGGTAAAAATCTTTGACCTCCTGCACATCGTATGATCCCTCACACGCTGAAACACACTCATCATATGCATGAAAATACTCCACACACACTTCCTCCATCATCTTCACCGACCTGCTGAAGTCCCCGGCATTATACAGCAGCACTGCCTTCAAGAATAAGGTCTGACATGAAAGATGGACATGAAAGAGAAAGACGATGAAAAACAAGACAAGGAGAGAAACAAAATCACACAACTCTCTCTGTCAGGATTAGGACTAAACAGCGTACATGTGTCGACACATACATACACGGTACTGCACACATGTCTTCAGACTATGAAGACTCATTTCTTTATGCTGTGCCCCCTTGTTTTTTAATGTAGGCTTGTGGAATAATAGTGATTAGTATACTGCTGATGCTGAGTGCTGAGTGGTTGGAACAGACGAGAGGGGAAACGAGGTCGCTGCTGAGGTTGTTACATAAACAACCAGCTTTTAAATTGATCTTTAGGAACTTTGCAGCCTGTCGCCATTTCTTTCATTTAATCTACATAATTTCATTTAAACGCGCCCATATCCAGGTTTTGTTAGCAACATGCTAGGCAGATTTAAAAAAAAAAAAAAAATCTGTCTGTGCATCAATTAGTTTATATAATTAGATTTGCCTTTTTTCCCCACTGGCGCATCACACAATAATGAACAATACTATAAATGTGCCCGAGATAGCCAGAGGCAAATTTTTATCTACTGTCTCTGGATCTTATAAAAGTCGTCATACCTAAAAGAAAGTGTAAAAACTATAAGATTAGACAAACTGTAAAATTAGACAAACATACACATATACATTAAAAAAAATCATATACTAACAATCAAGCAACATTTGGTAAGCAGCGGATTTTATGGCATGAAGGCCATCACAAGGTTTGTCGGATTTCATGCTGGCACGCTTGTTTTTTCAGTAGCCAAGTCTTTAATATTTTTTGCCTTATGTTGTTTGGCTTTGTAGATCAACTGGAAATGATTTCCAGCTACGTGATGCTCAATAAAATGCTTTCCCTGCATGGTATTCTGCAATCCCCTCTATAACAGCTGTAGCCCATCTACTGCTTATTTTATTCATAAACCAGAGCTAATACCTGTATATACAGTGTAATTCATTTAAGGGTAAGTATTTGTCTGTGTTTATTTCTGATGCAGGGAGGGGCCATGTTGATGTTGAAGTTGCTCAGTAAACTGGGTAGGAACCTGTAGGTGAGAACAATAGCCCAAGCTACCTTCTAAGACACACGGCTCATAATTTAAATAGCCGGAGTCTCCAGTGGCGCAGTGACAACAAATTCAACACTATCATTCGGAGATCACAGGTTGGAATGCAGAGTGATGCTACAGCCTCCTTGAAGCCAACTCTTTAGGAGACTAGAGAGAGAGGATTGTTCAAGGTCTCCGAGGGGGAGGGATACATGACATTCCAGCACTCTAACATCAATATAGAGCATCATGTGAAAGGAGGGGATAGTGCTGATCCCTGATTGTGGTGCGCAAGCCAGCATTTCAAAAAGATGTGGTCGATGGAAACGTGATGGCCTTCACACCTGGAAGCGTATACATGGGCATCTTTCTTAATTTTTTTGCAACTGTTTCCAAAGTTATAAACTGGTAGATTCCTACTAAAACATACCAGGAAACCCATTCACTCACAGCACCCTTGAGCCTATCCCAGGGCAATTTGGGAACACTGTGGGAAGACTGTGGGAAGAAACCGGTGTACCCGGAAGAAACCCACCAAGGAACATGCAAACACTATGCACAAAAGACCCGAAGTGGGAATGGAACCCGGAACCTGAAGGTGCAAGGCGTAGGAAAATTAAAAATAAATAAAAATACATGTAAACCCCCCCCTCCCCCATTTACGCAACATATTTTGCACATCATTACACTGCTAACGTGTGTGTGTGTGTGTGTGTCTGAGAAAGTGTTACCTCATGTTTTTTCTCCTCCTGGTCGATTAAGTACTCTTCAATATCAAACAAACTTTTGTAAAAGTTCATGTTTTTGGCGATTAGCGGGTCCCCTGGGTTACGCTGTTGATAAGTGTGTGCTGCTGATACAGCCTTCTCCAGATTATTCATCTACACACACACACACACACACACACACACACACACACACACACACACACACACACACACAGACAGACAGACAGACAGACAGACAGACAGACAGACAGAGAGCAAGAGAGACACAGAGATCAGATGAGAGCATCAAGAAGACGTAAATGCAAATAAACGTCATTATTTGTATCCGACAGGAATATTAAAACTCAAGCAGAGTAAACTTCTCTTTCCTGAAGATGCTAGAAACATTTCTCTTACAGCTTTAACTCCAATTGTTTCAAAGCTCAGACACAGAAGACTTCTATAAATGTATAATAAACATCTCCTCACAGAAAGATTCATCATACCAGTCAATACACACATTATGTATGAAGTTTACATGCAGTGGTCAGTGTACAAGTCCCTGTGAATGAGCTGTTACTATGGAAATAAAAACCTATTAGGTCATGAGCCGAGCAGAAAATCAATCAACACTTTCTACCCAATCACAATGTGCAACTCCACAGGGGTGTGACTTTCCCCAATGTAACACTGCCTGCTCGAAAAGATTTCGAATGTGGCTGCGAGCACTTAATAATGTACTAGCGAGAATAAACTGTAGGCCGATCCTGACTATAAGATTACGCCCCGATTCTGTAACACATTTTTTACAATCGTTTTTTTGAAAATAAGCAACTTTGAACAAAACATACTAAAATAAACTATATCTTACACATTTTCATTGGTGTCACGTCTTAGTTCAACAAATAGTCAGTCAACAATCAATAAATAACACAAATACAAATAAAATACGATGAATAAGTACAAATACTATACACGTTGATTTATTCATTTGGCATTGAAAAGTAGCCGCCCCTTATATATATATATATATATTATATATATGATGATATGATGTTTTATGACCTTTGATTTCACCTATTTATTTTTGGTGTTTTTAGACCACTTAAAGCACAGTGAGAATCAAATAAACATTTACATATACAACAAAATGCATCCTTGTATGAGTCAGATTTTTAAAGAAATTTTGGTCAGACCGAGTACAAGTACAGCAGAACCATGACATACAGTACAGACCAAAAGTTTGGACACCCCTTCTCATTCAGCGAGTTTTCTTTCTTGTGTTCTTTCTTGTGTTCTTTAGCCCAAACGCGTCTCTTCTGCGTGTTGCCTGTCCTTAGCAGTGGTTTCCTAGCAGATATTCTACCATGAAGGCCTGATTCACACAGTCTCCTCTTAACACTCTGTGTGGCATTGACCTGCTCTCTGATCTGTGCTGCTGTTAACCTGCGATTTCTGAGGCTGGTGACTCTTGGGTTTCCTTTCCTGGTGCGGTCCGCATGTGAGCCAGTTTCTTTGTAGCGCTTGATGGTTTTTGTGACTGCACTTGGGGACACTTTCAAAGTTTTCCCAATTTTTCCGACTGACTGACCTTCATTGCTTAAAGTAATGATGCCACTCGTTTTTTTCTTCACTTAGCTGCTTTTTTCTTGCCATAATACAAATTCAACCTCTTTGAATGAGAAAGTGTGTCCAAACTTTTGGTCTGTACTGTACAAATGCCCTCCTTTACAAATTTTCACCATAAGAATTAAAATTTTGCAAGTAATTTGCATCGGCATACGAAGCATTTTCAGCATGCGAACAAACAAAGCGAATGCTGGCTAAGTTGCGTGTATATCCGGAAGCCGTTCAAAACTAGTGTTAATGGAAAACCATGAAAAACGAGTTTACTAATTTCATATATTTTTTTTTTTCAGACAGCAAAATAATCAACACACAATACCAAAGTTGTCTTCAGCATGCATTCAAAATCTAAATTATTTATATTTTGTGTGGCTGGAATGAATTAAGTACATTTACATTATTTCTTATGGCAAAATTCGTATCACAATAGGAAAAATACATTTTCGCCTTAAGAACTTGCTTCCAGAATGAGTTAAATTTGTGTGCCAAGTACTTTAATTTGGGTAATTACCAATACAGAGCATCAATACCAGTATCTACTGCTATCCTAGACCACAAGGTGAACAATACTTTTTTAAACATCTGTCCATTCTAATTAACAGCAAATAAATTCTATTGGGGAGGGAATCACCTGCTTTCCATTTGTGAGCTTTTTGTGGGGTCCTTCAGTGCCATGGCAACAGCTCATAAATGGCAAAAGCCTCACAACATTATGGCTGATGTGAAAACATTAACGATGTAAAAGGAAGAAAACGTGTGATATAATAAATACAATCTACATGTCTAAAAGAGAGGACGTCCATTTGCCACTGATGTATGAAAGCCAAGGATAAATAACATCATTTTGGCAGCACAGTTTCTATCGTGTAATAAGTGACACCAAACAAGTTTACATTTGTGTGCAGGTAAGACGAGTGTGCGCAAGTAAGCTAATGTTTTTGACACAGTTGCCCATTTGATAAACAAACAGAAGCGTCACTAACCGCGGTTAGCAATACAGCCTAAATCGTCGAGACGCACTGTAAGCTAGCACATGAAACTTTGGCATCATGATTTAAATTTATGGTACGGCTACAACAAAACACACATTTAATAAAAAGAACAAATTATATACTGGAATTTGACCCAAATTTTGCTCCAGGGAAAATTTAAGTAATATACAGTATGTTTTCATGTATAGCATTAAACTTGGAGCATCATTGAAGTTTAACCCTAACCAAAAAAATGGGCCATAGAAAAGATTCTAAAATCCAACATTGAAAGCAGACTGTTGTCCATGTAAATAGACCTGCATCTAAAATTATTTATAAACACGTGATTCGGTAATTCTGAAATGTCAGAAAATAAGTTGACAACAGAGAAGCTCTTGGAGAGCAATTAGAAATGAGGACACGCCTGTGTGACCTCCATTAACATTATACTCTATGTTTTGGATTTTCATTAAGAAAGAAGTTATACAATCATTTATAATATGCTGATTAAACACTGATGTAGGAAAGAATTTTATATTGAGGGTCCTCAAAATTTAAGCAGCATACATGTAGAGTGTGCAGTGCTGAGTTTACTTTAGCTTTTAACAATGTGTGTTGATTAGAATGATATTTAACACTTCTGTACAATTCATCTCAATGTGTGTTTTTTTTTTTAATCAAATCATACAGGCATAATATATACATAGTTCTCATATGACGTCCCTACATACAGGCACAAACTTGCACAGCAGCAGAAATGCGACTGAATAATAATAATAATAATAATAATAATAATAATAATAATAATAATAATAATAATATTTATAACTATCTTTTTAAACTAATAGGAATTATTTCGATCTAAAGATGTTGTAATCAATTAAAAAGTTCCAAAATTCATTCCCAAACCCATTTTCAATGCTGATTTGTAAGACAGCGTGGAAACAAAATACTTCATTTAGTTTTCATTTGACTTTCAAAGTACTAAAGTAGAGTAGAATATTTCGATGGTCCTGTGATGTGAAAGAACAGCAGTGTCCTTTGTGTAAACCCAGCATCCTAGGGAGAACCGGAAAGAACAACCGGAAATGTTCTCCAGTGCAATACACTTTTACTTCTGAACGGTTCAAAGCATTCAATCTAACAGCAGTCTCACAATAAACAAAGCAGGGAAAGTGCTTAGTGAATCTGGTACCACTATCACGGCCGTGTGAGTTGGGATGTTGCTTCAAGGTGCATACCATACCACAGCACTGCAAAATTATTAAATCAGAAGCGGTTGGTTATTTTTTTGTATAACAGAATGGGTCTGCCTGTATTTGCCACTTTTTAACCTAATGAACGGTTATGGTTATACACCTATCAACTATAACATTACAATGCAAAACATTAAACCTAGGATTGTGTAAGTTTCCTGTGTGCTATCAAGGCAGCTCTGGCCCTCAGGCCGTGGCTCTGCAGGGCCTCTGAGGGTGTGCTGTGGTGTCTATCAAGGCCAGACTGACTTTTTCTGACTTTCCTGCATTGACGTTTCTGTGGGATCGGACCGGACAGGCTGTGTGAGTCATGGTTGAGCCTCAGGTGTCCATGATCCTGCTAACAGTTTACTGGGGTATAACGGAAAATCAGTGTTAATGTGTTCATGTTATGGTTGTGTAACAACACATTTATTCAAATGTGTTAATTGTTCATATTTAAAAAAGTTCATTCAATCCAAATGTTATACAGTAAAGGGATTTAATATATATATATACAGTATATATATGAGGTGATGTTTATTTTGCAATAATAGAAGGTGCTTTGAGTTTGAAAGTTAGCAAGTTAACTCCTGACACAGTCAAGTCAAGTCAATTTTATTTATATAGCGCTTTTAACAATTGACATTGTCGCAAAGCAGCTTTACACAATAAAAAGAAGTAAGTCTGTATGCAATGTGTATGAATCAAAATGATAAGATTGTCCCTGATGAGCAAGCCGAGGGCGACGGTGGCAAGGAAAACCTCCCTCGGATGGTAATAGGAAGAAACTTTGAGAGGAACCAGACTCAACAGGGAACCCATCCTCATCTGGGTGATAACGGATAGCAGGGATTGATCAGCATAATAATGTGTACTGGAAGTTCAGTGTAACAGGAGATGTGTTAAAATTAAAAGGAGTCCAGTTTGTTCCTGGAGGCTCAGGTAGACTGTAG
>JAAGKR010005007.1:40335-55162 GCA_011419295.1 Clarias macrocephalus
GGGCTGTTGCCTTAGAGACTTAGGGCATGAGGCGGGGTACACTCTGGACAGGGTGCCAACTCGGCCAATTTGGGAACACCAGTTAGCCTAATCTGCATGCCTGTGCTTGTGTGTGTGTGTGTGTGTGTGTGTGTGTGTGTTTTACAGGTTCTGTGGTTCCGGCAGATGCAGTGTTACTTTTTGAACTGGAGTTGTTGGAGTTGAAAAAAGGTGTTCCCCCGGGCTTTCTGTTTGTCTGGCTGGAGGATATTCCTGATCCTCTGTTCAGCTTCATGGACCTGAACCAGGATGGAGAAGTTCCACTGGAGGAGGTGTTATTGTGTTTCTTTGTTATTGTGATATTGTTTTTTTTCCCATTTTTTAAAAAACCTATGTAGCGCACAGTGTCGTAATTTGTCCTCTTGGTCCCGCTCCAGTTCACAGCATTCATCAGGTTGCATGTGTCAATGGGGAACGGTCGTCTCCACCCTGCTATGGACCCTGATGTAATCATCAGAGAGATGTTCACCAGCCAAGATCAGAACGCTGATGGGCGAATCACAGAAGATGAGCTGAAGCTTCAAACGGACAAGACGACAGGACACGATGAGCTCTGAGAAAGTGCCATAATATTGCTAGTGAAGCCTGTGTAATACAATCAGTGACTAACACCTGCAGAGGTGAATCAGGATGTGCTGAAGAACTCTTTACCAGTTCATCAAGAACATCAGGATAAAGAGCACACACACACACGCACACACACATACACACAATTTTCATGTTCCGTTTAAAATAAAAGTACAGAAATGTGACTGTATAAAATAATCACCTTGCAGTTAACGACTTAACGACTCGTCTTACTCATCAAGCAGCTGTTTTATATATGTGTGTGTGTGTGTGTGTGAGAGAGAGAGAGCTGGGGGGGGAGGGGGAGGTGCTCACTATCATGCTCCATCATAATGGGGGAACAATCTGCTCATGTTAATTCCACATGTACATTATTAAAAACCACTAAACATTAAAATAAATTGCAGAAGAACATAATGTGGATACATCGCCCTGTCAGACGGTGGTGCTGAATGTAGTACAGTTCCTCACTCCAGGCAAAATCATGCAAGAAGAATGATTCATTTCAAGGTCAGACATATGCATGGGCAAACTTCTGCACTAATAAATTATTGCATATACACTGCCCAGCATCACTTCATGCGTTTTCCTTCATACCCTGAAGTGCCCATCACTCTGGAATAAGCTCAATCTGAACTCATCAGACCTTTTCCCTTTGTCCAATCTTTATGCATCCTGGCAAGCTGAAGCATTTTTTTTTATTAGTTTTACTAACAAGTGATTTTTCTGATGGAAACACGGCTGTTTAGTCGCAATCCTGTGAGTTCGCATCACATTGTATACGTATGGAAATGCTCTTACTTTCACTACTAAAAACATAGTTCTGATTCATGCAACTTTATTAATTGTTTGAGTGATCTCCATTCAGGATTTCTTTTGCCATATTTCTTCCACAAAGGTGACCATAATTGAAGGGTTGTTGAAAAGTTCATTTTTTATTTTTTTTTTATTTTCCCCATTCATTTCGGTCATGACTCACAAGCATTAGGGATGGTACAAACACCCAAATATAGAAAATCAAAATTGACCAAGTAGTTTAGCTAATGAAAAATAATACTTAATTATTTAATTTGAAGATATTTTATGACTGTTTAAAATACATAAATGCAGCTAAAGATGAATTATTATTATTATTATTATTATTATTATTATTATTATTATTATTATTATTATTTGTTAATCAAGGTCTACTAAGAGTGTGCTAACTATCCGTTCTGTTCCTTTTTCTAGTTAATCAGCAGCAGGCAGCTTGTTCAGACTGGAGTTGTAATATATGCAGTAAAGTAATAGCTTTATTTACTTCTCAGGCACCTGTATACAGTCAGTAGCAAAATGTCACCAGAAAGCGCAGGAACTAAAGAGAGCAGACATGAGGCTGTGTTGTATGTTTCGTGTTAAGTTTGATGGTTAGTAAAGTTCCATTCAACAAATCCTATTGCTGTGTGTCATTGATAAAAATAGCCACAGTTTCCACATGTTGGCGGTTTCTTAGGCATCTTGAAAAAGAGCAAACACAGGGCTGTTAACAATGGTGATGTTTTCAGTGGTGAGGTGTTTCAATTTTGAAGTTACCTCCAAGAGTCGAAAGGCATGAAAACTGAATAACTTGTTTTGCTGTTGGATAAAAACCGATCAGGCAAAACTGATGTTCTGATGTTAACTATAGTATAGATGTACCGGTCTGGTACTGTACGCTGGCTCTGGCAAAACTGCCATATCCTCACATGTCCTCAGAAACTGTTGCAACAGTTTGCTACAACCTAGATAACATCTGGAAAATGAGTCATGTCCATTGCACTTCTTCCTTGTTATGTCAAAACATTTCTCTACTCATTCAAGCAGCTTCTTCAGTCTGAAGGAAATTGGAAGGTTTCCACATATTTGTATCCTCCAGGGTCAAGAATCGTTCCCTGCCCGAAAAAGAGGCTTGTTAGATGAACGAGAGTAACTTAAATAGAATAGAGGTAGAAATCTAAAGAATTTAGATGGGAAAAAAAATCTGGGTGATAAGGATGTCATCCCTCAAGCTTTCCCTATTTAATGAATAGGGAAAGAAAGAAAGAAAGAAAGAAAGAAAGAGAAAGAGTAGGATACAGTAAGTGCTCTTTTTTTTAGATCCATGCCAATGGGTAAACAGTAGGTGTAACAGAAAACAAGAT
Source organism: Clarias macrocephalus (assembly GCA_011419295.1). NCBI lineage: Eukaryota > Metazoa > Chordata > Actinopteri > Siluriformes > Clariidae > Clarias > Clarias macrocephalus. The sequence continues at coordinate 43,101 of JAAGKR010005007.1, forward strand.
TTATATTGCCAAAATGAGATATAAAAATAAATAGTGGTCAGACACACCTCACCTATGCGGTTTGACTATGCGGGGACCGAAGCGGGGAAAGATGGAAACCTAATCAAAGCGCCAAAACTCCAGTGCCAATCATGATGAACCGTAATTAGTTACTTTAAAAAGTAACATCCCCCAACACTGTTAGTAATTAGGATGGGCAGCATGGTGGCTTAGCGATTACCTCCAGGGTCCGGGTTCGAATCCCGCCTCTGTGTGCATGGATGTTGCATGTTCTTCCCATGCTTGGTGGCTTTCCTCCCACAGTTCAAAGACATGCTGATTAGGCTAAATGGCCTTCCCAAATTGCCCATAATATGTGAATGAGTGAGTGAGTGGGTGTATGTGTGTGTGCCCTGTGATGGATTGACACCCCATCCAGAGTGTACGCTGTCTCGTTCCTGAAGTCTCCTGGGATAGGCTTCAGGCCCCACACGACCCTGTATACAGACGATGAGTGAGTGAGGATTTAATATGTGTAACTAAAGGATCCGGTGCACAGCTTGATTTTGAGTAGGAAAATTAATGAAATCTTAAAGAGGAATAAAACATTTCAACCTATGAAGTGATGTGATTATATCGTTTAAATAGGCAATCATCAAATTATACGGCTTTGATGTAGTGTAACGAGGCGGGTCGCGCGAGGGGCAGAGCCGCGCATAAGCTGTTCAGAACGGGCAAAGGCGCGGCCATTTATACACGCGGTTGCCAGGCAACGCCGGCGTCGGGCAGTCAGCCTGAACGAGCCGCACGTGAAGGCGTGTCTATTTGAGGGTCCTGATACCGGCGCACTTCGTGCGATCATTTAGGTGGCACCGGTAAGGTATCAGGGCCAAAGACAAAGAGAAGAAGACAAAGAAAGAAAGAAAGAAAGAAAGAAAGAAAGAAAGAAAGATAGATAAAGAAACTAAAAGACAGACAGACAGACAGTGTGCTGTTCAGAGACAGAGGCAAAGCCCCAGCATCTGTCTGTTTAAGACGCCGGTGAACGCGCGTGAGAGAAAGTGAAAGAGGGAGCGGCACGCGCCAGTTCAGCGTGCGCGCTCAGTTGTGCATAAAACACAAACCCCTCTCACTGCCATAGACCCTCGGTAAGGGCGAAGGCCCCGAGAGAGGATAAAAGTTTTGTTTTATTTTCCAGAGCCCCGTCCGTTCTCGCGTAGACGGCGGAGCTCTGTTTTCATTTGTTTCCTTTTAAGTTCCTTAATTAATAATCCCGCGCTATCTCCAAACGGGAAGGTCTTCCCCTGCGTATCACCAGCACTCTCACAGCCTCCTATTTCGTTCACCCTCTCTATAGCCCAGCATAAGGGCTCTTATCAATAAAATACATCGCGTGCTGCGGCTCTCCATACCGCACCACGCAACATGTAGTCTACAGTTATTTGCCTAATATTTCCAATTTCATTATCTACTATTAGTGTAGCAGAAAGTTCTCCAGAAACTTGATGGCAATCCAACTAATCTCCTGTAGGCAAATATGCTTTTTCCGAATAAAACTTAATATATTAAAACTAATATTTTCCTCTGCCTCTTCTACCATAGTCATTGGAACCCAGGACCCAAATGTTACACACTTTTATTTCTGGTTTCTGTGCGTCCTTTTTGCATTTTTATAATATCATTTTCATTGTTCACACATACACAAAATATTGAACTGATAGAATGAATGAATGAATTAATGCAAAAAGAGGGGTGGATGATGCGTATGCAACTTTTCTGCAGTCTGCAAATGCATCTGAATGTTGATGTAGTTTATTAGATCGCAGCAATGTTGCTGCATCTTCCACAGACAATTTCTTTTGAATATGAAAGCTTGAGAAATTGGAGGTGTGATGGGAGAATGTGTGAACTTGATGAATCGCATGAGTTGGCAGCTTTGGTATGGGTGTGTATGTTGTGTTAGAATATACATAACACAGATTATTATAGTCATTTTTATTGTTTTAAGCAATTATAAAATGTATTATAAATGTTAATTCATACTTGGATGATAACAAGGGTTCATTGTAGTGAAGTGCAAGCCCATCACTGAGAATAAAATAAGCCATGTGCTTGTCATCATTGGAGAAAAATGAATGGTACCATCCTGATGCACTCCTTACTGTCTTTAAATAGCTGGACACAGACATGTGTCCCATTCCTCAAATATTTATAGGTCAGTGTCTGTCTGTTAATGAGATGGTATGAGGTCGTTATCATATTGTTAACACCTCAGTAATAGTTTGTAATAGTCAGCATGTAAAAAAAAATAATAATAATAACAGAGCCGATTTCAAATCGTGAGACGTCGGGATGGGTCGGTAACGATAAAATTTTCATACAGTATAAATACTGTGTATCTCTCAGTCTAGTTCAGTACAAGCATGAGGAAGACAGTTGTCAAGAACATCATTATTAACACACTGCAGAAAGAAGGTAAGGTATTAAAGGTGCTATGTTGCAGCATATTTAGAAAGTTGACTGGAAAGAAAAAAATGTAGTAGGAAAGATGCACAAACAACAGGGATAACCTTAAGAAGCCTAAAGAGTCATCTTCAGGAAGCATAGACATCTTCAGGAAATGGGCTATACCTGTTGCCTTCCTTGCATCAAGTCACTCCTGAACCAGAGACAACATCAGAAGCATCTTACCTGGGCTAAGGAGAAAAAGAACTACTGAACTTACTGTTTCCTCAAGGTCCAAAGTTTAGATTTCAGGCAAAAGTAAATTTTGCATTTCGTTTGGAAATCAAGGTCTCACAGTCAGGAGAAAGAGGCACAATTTCCAAGTTGCTTGAGGTCCACTGTGCAGTTTCCACAGTCAGTGATAATTTACCAGTGATAAGTACCAGGACATATGCTGTTACTGGTCTCCTAGGTTTTATCAAGTCACTGCATTCATCTACCAGAGCACTTCAAGCCACCTGCCCACAGTGCCAAAACTACCACTGACTGGTTTGGCTACCATAATAACACAACTCAACTGACCTGAAGCAGCACAGACAATCTAGAGTCTACCATCAAGAGGAAAAAGAGAAACACTTGACCCAACAATACAGATGAACTAAAGGCTTCTATCAAAGCAACTTGGACTTAAATAATGCCTTCAGCAGTGCTACAGGCAGAACACCTCCATACCATGCCATATTGATGCAGTTTTTCATGGTAAAGGAGCTTCAATTGAATTGAAACCCTGGAGGTGCAAGGCAACAGTGCTAACCACTACACCACCCGTACTAAATGCAAATTTTTATTATTTTTCAAATTTCTGTATTTTATGTACTTTTTTGATTGATTTTAGTATATATTCTAAGATTTTGAGACACTGGATTTTTTTTTATGAGCTATATGCAACAATCTTTGAAATTTAATTGTTTATCTAAGAATTAGTTTCTTCTTGCAGTTGAAGGACAGCGGCTCTGCTCCAATTATGGTCAAGCAGCTCCTCATCTTCTCTTACCTGTTCATTAAACATCATTAATCATTAGTATGGAGTTATACCAGTATATATAAATTTACAAAAACATTATTATTATTATTATTATTATTATTATTATTATTATTATTATTATTATTTAGTGTGTGTGTGTGTGTGTATGTGTGTTACAAATAGATAGTGTGTATTAGAGTATTTACTTACACTGAGTTCCTCTGACTCTACCACCTTCTTCCAAATCCAAGCCTCATCTGACAGTTTCAGAAAAAAGTATTTAATTTTCATATACATTTCAAAATATACTTTCATAATTACTAGAATGTGCCACTAACTGCGAAATAGAGAAGGAAGTGTTTTAGGGTTTTCTAACATTGGGTCCCTTGCCTCTATCGTTGTATGTCGTATTTCCACAAAACACCCCCTCATTGTGCTTCCTCATTCCTTATCTGGTAATACATCCTACTGTATGACTCGCCAGAACCCTTTGGTTTTCCCCGGGAACATGTGAAAAGGCTTTGATATAGTAGTCTCAGGCTCACCTGAGTCTACTATACCTCATCTATACATTTTCTATTATTTAAACTAATATTCAAAAATATCATGCATGTGGTGTACTGTATGTGTTTGCTCATGTCTCTTTGCTGGGCTCGGGCTGAAGCAGGCTGCTAAGCGTATCGAGGTGCGATGGAAACTTCAAGCTTTTCTTCCATCATTTTTTAAAAAGTATTTATAGTGACAATGTCCATTGTTAAAGGTTGTATACAAATATTATTTAACTAAAACAAATTTAATTAAATTATAGCTATAAGTTTTTCTTACGCACACACACACACACACACACACACACACACACACACACACACACACACACACACACACACACACACACACACATTTCAAGAACACAACTTCCTGTAGCACTTCCTGTTTCAGACACTGAACTCTTTTCTGTTCATTTTAACATTTATAAGCTTTTGAGAAAAGCCTGAGAAAGCTTTTTCTGTGAATAAATGTGTGTGTGTGTGTGTGTGTGTGTGTGCGTGTGCGTGTGAGACTGTCTCTCTTGAGATCAGCGTTATGAAGCACAGTAACCAGATCTAGTGGTTCTTTCATCACAGAGAGAGAGATCAAGAGAGAGTGTTACTCACTCTGTTGTGCCTTAAATCTCCAACACAATGCACCCACCACTACAGACATCACTGCAGCCAAGAGCACGACCACACACAGTCTCAGTCTACAGTACAATAAAACACAGTGATCACACACCTAATCTTAACTTACAATAAAGTAAGTTAGAGTTGAAGGACAGTTCTGTGCAGACGTATAATTTGAACCCATATGATATCATCACCTGGCACCAAACAAACTAAAGTAGAGCAGTATCATACACACCTGTGTAAAGTAGAGGGTAATTCTGTAATGGGCGGGGATTCAGGTAAGCTTGATGAATATCCTAACACTGTAGAAGAAAAGTAAATCAGGTTAGTGGTGTGTGTGTGTGTGTGTGTGCGTGTGTGTGTGTGTGTGTGTGGTAGGTAGGTAGGTACCTAATGCAGATGAGGTGAACATTTTCTCAGGTGACACAGATGTCGAGGATGGGGTTGAAGATGTGCTTAATCCACTTGAAGAGCTAGGCAGTGTGTGAGTTTGTGTGTATCTTAGTGTAATAGTGGACGATGGTGATGGTGATGGAGAATCACTATACGCTGTAGAATAGAGATGGATAAAGGATGAGTTTTTAAATCACCATACAATTCAGTTCATGAGAATTACCCTGATCAGCCATTACATTATGACCACCTGCCTAATATTGAGTAGATGCCCCGTTTTACCACCATAACAGCGACGCACTGTGTTCTGACACCTTTCTATCACAACCAGCATTAAGCTTTTCCTCAATTTGAGCTACAATATCTCATCTATTGGATCAGACTACACGGGCCAGCATTTGCTCTCCACGTACTGTACATCAGTGAGCCTTGCATACACTGTCATTAGTTCTATGGTTTTCCTCCCTTGGATTACTTTTGGCATGTCCTGCCCACTGCAGACCAGGACCATCCCACAAGAGGTATAATTTTGTCGTTCTTCTGACCCAGTCCCCTAGTCATCGCAAGCTGGCCCTTGACAAAGTTACTCAAATCCTTATGCTTGCGCATGTTTTCTGCTTCCAACACACCAACTTAAGGAAAAAAAAAAAGTTAATTTGCTGCCTAATATATCCCACCCACTTACAGCTGCCATAATTAGATATTTTAATGAGATATTGAAACTGTAGCTACTGTGAGAAGGGAAAAATGACTAGGGGACTGGGTCAGAAGAACGCCAAAATGACATCTCTTGTGGGATGGTCCTGATCTGCATTACTTTTTGGCTAGAAAACTGGGTCAGAGCAACTTCAAAACTGTAGCTCTTGTGGGATTTTTATGATCCAAGGAAGTAAAAATGGTGAACTAGCGGCATGGCCATGGGTAGCCAAGGCTTATTGATGCACATGGGGGGTGAAGGTATGTGTCATTTTGTAGTGTAAACATGCCTGTGTAGTTGTGTGTATAGTTGTGTGTTTCTCTGATGGAGATGTGTACAGGTGCTTGGACCCCTGCAGCATTGCACCAGTACCAGCCAGCATCGCCAGTCTGAAGTCCCAGCTGCGTCACACTGAACGAGCCATTTCCGTCATCTCTGAGCTGTAGTGATGTTTTCTGGGATATCGAGGTGCTTTGCAGAGACTGGCAGGAGTGCTGGTCTCCGCCCCTACACCACTTCTTTTCCTCCTTCTTCAGTCTGTCGCTATACAAACACTGCACGTGAATAGTTCCTCCCTCAAAAGCAGACAAGAACGCACTGGCGACCCATAAATCAGGATCTGACACACACATACAGAAATCAATGAAAATAAATACATAAATGATATATACTGTACATGCTTACAGTTTTTTAAAATAAAAAATCCTGGTTTTCCATAAATGCTCCGTACAAGTGTGTGTTAGTATTTCAACCACATCAAGAAGTCACCGTAGCATACAGTAGAAAACACGGCTGATCTGATCCACACACAACTTCGCACAGGTTTTATACCAATTGACCTTCCTGACTCAACCCTCCCGTTTTATCCAGGCTGGGGCAATTGGCCTGGCAATTCTTTTTTATTTCTATTTTATCTAGTTCTGATTTGAGACTCTCACCATTAGTCACTTGCAGCTCCAATGATGTCCTGATGTCGTTCTTCATCCGTTCAGTGGCAATGGCACACCAGTACCTCCCGGCATCGCGAACCTGCAGCTCAGAGAGACTGAGGGTGATAACAAACTCATCTGGGTTGTCCGTCACACTAACTCGGCCTGGCCGCTCTTTGACACGGGCACACACGTACCACATTCTCCCTCTGCACCAGTACTTGACCTTGTCTCTGAACCTCCAGTTGTAGTGGCAGGGAATTGTGACAGAGTCACCGGGTTTAGCTGACAGTTTTCCTACAGTCCATAAACATGCACATCCTGTAAAAGAGGATGTGAGTAAGTGACAACAACTACTAGAATTGCAAACTTCCAAGCTTTACTAATTTCCCAGTGTTACAGCGTTCTAATTGTCCACTGTTGCTCTGGTGCTAGAATATAATCTATAATGCTAAAGTATTACATGACTTGGCAGCGTACAATAACTGTTCAAACTATTTCATAGCAATGTTTTTAGATATTTTCACAAAATTTCAGTTTTTTTTCCCCCCAGGTATTTAAATTTTCATTGATGTCAGAAGTCCTGTTCTCCCAGTATTCCCAATGTTTGTACTTTCCATGTGCTCCCAGGATTCCACTAGTGATGCTGAGAGTCAGTAATAGTGTAAATCTGTAAACTCTACGCGAGTACTCGAATGATTGCACATGCACATGCAATCACGCATGAGGAAATAAATGTTGCGACAGAGAGAGGAACTCGACATGCAATCTGACGTCAGAGCAGCTCACTCACTCACTCACTCACTCCCTCCCTCACTCACTCACTCAGAAATCTCAGTCACAGTACATGCATTCGTGTCATGTCTACTAGGGTTTAACTGACAATACAGTTTAACTGTTCAACTCTGTGTATTGGCGTGTGTGTGTGTGTGTGTGTGTGTGTGTGTGGATTTGGTAAGGGATGTCACAAACTGTCTGATACATGACTTTTATTTCCACTATGTTTAATCTGGGATGCGTGTAGTGTTTGTAACGTGTGTGGTGCAATGTTAAACCTGACTTGAATTTCTTTACTATAATGTCTCTAAGCTCAATACAGCCTTCATAAGCTAAATGTGAAATGCACATAGAGGCAACTCACCCGATACGACCTGGAGAATAAGGAGCGGAAGCAGCAGAACGTCCATTACTGCCCTCTGTTCTCCTTTAGAAGCTTCACTCCTCCTCAGCTTGTTGGTGTAAAAGTTATTGTTTAGAATGCATATACTGCTCTTCCTCACACTCATCTACACATGCGTACACTTATATACTGTCACGCCCTGTGATTTTAGAATTTCAAAACATCCTTCCCATTTCTTATGCCATACGTCACCTTAGGGAACCACCTACATAGTGTGTGGGGGTAAAGCGTAAAACAAGGACTAAAGTAAAATCTGTGAAGCTTAATTTGTATCAACATGATACAGGGAGAAAAAAAAAAGAAAAAAAAATTAATAGTTGCATCAATTAGAATAACATCTGTTAAATATTAAGAATATCTCATGTTAAATATCTGTGCAACACAGTACCCCAGGTTTAAGATGTTTAAACTAATTTGATAAATGATTAAAATTGAATTAAGTTAACAAGATTTTTCATGGCTGTCTATTTTCCCCATGTACAATGTGTACATGTATACACGAGTTAAGCCAAGTTAACTGCTTCCTTCTGTGTATTGTGTGTGTGTTTGAGTGTGTGTGTGTGTGTGTGTGTGTGTGCATGCATGAGTATTACAACATATTACAGTGAGTAAAATTAAAAAATATAGATATATTTAATATAAACAAACAAAAAAACAAGCAAATACCACAAGCTTTAAATGTAAAAAAACACTCTTAACCCAAAGTATTCTTTTTAAAATCCTATTAAAATTTAATAAAGGAAGGATAATCCGATTTAATGATTAATCAGAATCTACTGTTTATAATTTCAAAAATATAAAGTGACAGTAATAAACCAAAAAAAAAAAAAATTGATAAACAAGTATGTATAGGTTTTCTACACAAATATTTTCAATTGACAAACAGACACAGAGAGTCTGAATATACGAGTAGATTATGAAGATCACTAGAGGTGATGATGATTTAATGTTGAAAATGAACAGTCCAGGAGAATTATATGCAGAAATGTTTAATAATTGCATAATTGATACAGTATATTCTATTTCATTTGAAATTACACGGTTTATGCAAATTCATTAATACCATTGCTATACTATTTCCACAACTACAGACAAAGGAACACAAAAAATATATGGTCCATCATACAGTAGGCCATAGCTGACCACAACATGAACTATGACAAAACAATAAAGAGACTTTATACAAAGAGACCAGCAGAGGGCAGCAGCAATAAAGACATGGAACAGGTGTAGTTGAAAAATGCATGAAATACACAGGAATCAAAGGGAAGAATTAGATTTTTGAATCAAATGTCAATCAGCAGTTTGGAGTTAAAAAGCAGTTGATCCACCTAAAGTGTTCATCTGTAAAGCAGTGATCAAAATATATTAGAGTATTATAATAGAGTTACAACAAACAATCATCAGAAAGAGTAACTAGAAAATTAGCATATCTGTACTTCTCCAACTCAAACCATCCTGCCAGAATTAAATATGTAATAGTAGCAGAGTAAACCATTAAGTTGTCACAATTATTATGTAGATTTTATACCCATTTATATATTATTCAGGTATTAAAGAGTGAAGGTTTCTGTGATTGAGAAAGCAGACTTTAACCTTGGAACTGCTGTTGAAAACGTGGAATCTCTACTAACCACTTGAACATGGCCATGTAAATATTCCAATCAATCAGCCATTACTGATGAGCTCAGGTAGCCATGGTAACCAAGGACCACACATAAATTATTCATTAATCAGAGAACAAAACTGTGTCACATTATCGGTTTATATACAGTATATATATACACACACACACACACACACACACACACACAACAATTTTATTTGAATGAAATGAAAACTAAAAAACTTTCAAATCACATGAGACAATATTTTATTTGCAACAGAACATAACAAATGTTTAAACTGAGAAATTTTTACATTTTATTGACTAAATCAGCTCATTTCAAATTTGCTTCAGGTCTCAAAAAAGTTGGGACGGGGGCATGTTTACTATGTCTACTATTTTTTTTTCTCCAAAATACAGTAGATTTAAGACATTGAGGTTATGAGTTTCTGGAGTTTTTTTTGGTGGAATTTTGTCCCATTCTTGCCTGATATCGGTTTCCAGTTGCTGAAGAGTTTGTGGTCGTATTTGATGTATTTTTTATTTAATGGTGCGCCAAATGTTCTCTCTAGGTAAAAGATCTGGACTGCATGCAGGCCAATTCAGCACGTGGATGCTTCTACTATGATAGACATCATCTAGTATATACTGTACCTTTCAGTATTCATACTGCCTTCCAAAACATGCAAGCTGCCCATACTGTATGCACCCCCATACCATCAGAGATGCTGGCTTTTGAACTGAACGCTGATGACGCGCTGGAAGATCTCCCTCCTCTTTAGCCCGGTGGAGACTGTGATTACCAACAAGAATGTCAAAGTTAGACTCGTCTGACCGTAGTGTTTTCCATTTTGAATCAGTCCATTCTAAATGAGCCTTGGCCCACAGGACACGACGGCGCTTCTGGACTAAGTTCACATGTGGCTTCCTTTTTGTATGATAGAGCTTTAGTTAACATCTGCTTCTGGGTTTCTGGAAGTATTCCTGGGCCCATTTAGTAATGTCAATGACACAATTATGCTGATGAGTGTTCCAGTGTCATCAGAGGGACCAAAGACTACGGGCATCCAACAAACTCCGGCCTTGTCCCTAAAGCACAGAGATTTCTCCAGTTTCTCTGAATATTTTGATGATATTATTCAATGTAGATGAGATTCGTAAAGCCTTTGGAATTTGACATTGATGATTTAAAGCATTCCATAATCTTTTTATGCCCTTTTTCAAAGATTAGAGAGCCTCTGCCCTGAGGCTACAGCCCTGATGCAAGATGTTCTACCAACTGAATCGTTTTAAAATTTCATACTTTTTCAGCCCTTTGTTACCCTCGTCCCAACTTTTTTGAGACCTGGATCAGGCATCAAATTTGAAATAAGCTCATTTAGTGGATAACAGGGATAACAGTGTGTCAGGGTTAACCCCTAGAGGGGGCCTTGCACCCAGAGACTCTTTTTTTTGTGTTTTTTGGGAGTTTTGAACTTCATTTCCCAGGATGCACCTCGGTAGCTCATTAGTTTGATTATATATTGCCTGTTTAAGTTCTGTGTCCTTTGTCTTGCATCTTTCGGGTTAAAACGGTTGTTCTGCCTTTTGCCATAGTGCCTGTTTTTGTTGCCATAGTTAATGTTTATTTAGTTTATTTGAGTTTTGGTTTGTTTATGTTTTGTTCATCTTTTCATCTTTTAAAAATCTATAACCATCTTAACCTCTGCGTTTATGCCCCGCCTACACCACCACAACATCCCTGACAAAGTGTAAAAATTTATTAAGCATTTTATGTTTTCAATGTTCTGTTGTGAATAAAATATTGGCGCATGTGATTTGCAAGTCTTTTAGTTTTCTTTTTATTAAAAAAAAAAAACACCCAATTGTGATCATCAAAAAAAAAAAACAACAACAAAAAAAAAACAATAATTTCAATGTTACAAAAAATATTATTTAATTTATTAAGTTATTAAAAGATATTTCAAAACCTCCCTGATCCTATGTGAAAAATTGTCCCCCCTTCCTGAATCATGAATGAAGTTGCTGAGTTAAATTTCACTTTAAGAAACAGAGCCCTGATTACTGCCAGAAAAAATTAACTGCATTTTGTATTTACTTGGGTTATCTTTTTGTAATATTAAAATTTGTTTCACACACACACACACACACACACACACACACACACACACACACACACACACACACACACACACACACACACACACACACACACTGTACATTCAAGCTGGCATCAAAAAACTTTGAGACTAGCCACAGGGAGCAATGATCTTCATAAGTCAGTGTGCCAAAAAGACATTGTCTTGTGTAGATTGGGAACTGTGCAACTGGGATGCTATTTTATTATGAACATCAAATTAGAGCAAATGTGAAATTCTGCACCTTTGGGATGTGGTGAAATGGAAGATTAGCATCATGGATATGGAGCTGAGAAATCTATCATGTCGATATGTTTTCGTGTCAACCAAGATCTTTTGAAAAGGGTACCAGTGCAGGATATAAAACTGTACTATAATACTGTTATGTTTTATAGCAGCAGTTATCATACAACAGGATAATATTTTCATTTTTGCACTTCTCGTTTTTAACAGATGATTTTATTTATTATGTGCACCTGTCACGTTGGTGTCTGCGAGGCATAATTGC
>JAAGKR010005008.1:0-10290 GCA_011419295.1 Clarias macrocephalus
CCCCCCCCCCCACACCCCAACATCCCCCCCCACACTGTTATCCAGGGGTAATTGAGGTATTATGCAAAACAATCACAACAAGCCCTTTTGATTAATGAAGGCTAAAAGAAGAAGTGAAGGACAAGACCACACAATAAGACGGACATGAAGCGTGTGAGGAGATGTAGCTGCACCCAAAATGAGTATCCTGCTTAATATTAATCAATCAGAAGCATCACGAAAGTTCATGTTTTATCTCTGTTTACGTCGGTAGCTGCTGTGTCCCGCTGTGTCTCACTACGGTTTCCTCGTTCTGAGATTTATGTTTAACCTTAACCACACAGTGCAGTATCAGCAAGCATGCTCGTTAAATGGCCACGCTCGCTCATATTAATACGACACATTCAGGTCGTCCTCTCTTGCACTCGATAGTAAAGATAGCTGTTTAAATATAATGAGATACCTTATCAGTTAGGAAGTACGGTGGCTTAATGATCTGCGCTGTTGCCTCGCAGCTTTAAGGTTGAGGCTTTGAATCTGGCCTCCTGTTTCTGTGTCGTGGAGTTTGCATGTACAGTACATGTGGTCTCCAAGGTGTACCTTGCCTAGTGCCCGACGTTTCCTCGGACAGACTCCAGCTGCCCTTGCAACCCTTTACAAGAAAAGCGGTATAGATAATGGATGGAAGACTGGTGACAGGATCATAGGCATCCAAGGCTCACCCATGCTAATGAGGACCAAAAGCCAGCCCGGCTCGTTCGAGTCGTACCCAACACTGTGAAATCAACTCATATGGAAAACATGATTTCTAGACCCCACTGTTCTCTTCTGCATGTTGGAGTGTTTTAGCTCTCGTTCCACTCAGGAAGGAAGAGTAATTAGGTGATTACTTGAATGAGGGGTGTGTGTGTGTGTGTGTGTGTGTGTGTGTGTGTGTCTGTGTGTGTGTGTGTGTGTATGTGAGTCGATTCTCAACGACCGTTATTTGGGAACTCGTGCAGTGACCTACAGTATTATTGTACTGTACGATTCCCAGAAGCGAGCTAGTCACGTTTTATTTCATGCGCTATTTCTTCTGAGGATTAATTCAGAGTAAGGTCAGCGGTTAATCAAGCTTGTTTTTACACAGCAGCTATTAACACAGGGTCGTAAAAGACTTATCACCGTGTGGTCAATTCATTCAGTGAAGGAGGAAAACCTTAACACTCCAGACCTTCTTGTAGAGTTGGGATATACAGGCTGTAAACACAGCTAGCGAACTGTACCTATTAGCATTACATTTTAAATTCATGCTAATGCTTCAGAATGGTTTTAAGGCATGTCGACATTAAATAATAAGAACTGATCCTATCCAGTAAGGCTATGACGGGTTCGCTAACCTGAATTGATGCTACTATGGTCTGTGGTCTGTGGCTTTATTGTAGTAAATAATTAAAACTCACTAAACCTCAAACTGTGTCAAAGTCAATGCAGATCTGCAATGTGACCTAAATGTGAAAGTTTAACAGGAACATACTTGGACGCATTTAATGATATTTCCATGCATCCATCCATCTAGTAACCTGTGTAGTCCAACTAGGGACCGTGGAGGCCAATGGTGATTACCATTGTATTTATTCCCATTTTACAACCGTGGTAGGACCTCCGTTCAACACTCACAGTGCATTCAGACACTACGGGCAATTTGGGACCGCCAATTAGCTTAATCTACATAGCTTAGTCTACCCGGAGACAGTGTACCCGGAGGAAACCCACCTAGCACTGGGAAAATATGCACACAGACCTGAGGAGGGAATTGAACCCAGACCCTGGAGGTGCAACGCAACAGCACTAACCACCAAGCCACCGTGCCACCTTAGTGATATTTAATAAGCAGTAATGATAGGAATACTGAGTGGAAAGTGGGAATATACCATGCGCAAACAAATTTGTACTCATTCACACGTCCGAGGTCCCCAGTTCATCCCCTGTCTGCAGGAAAGTTCCCATGATCTCCTCGTGTCCATGTTTCCAATACAGATTCTCTCTCTCTCTCTCCGGCAATGAGGCGACAAACTCAGAGACAACTCTGATGCTTTTCGTGCAGGCTCGATTTCTCATTCTTAGACAGGCTCCATGCTCCCTCTGCTGGCCGAAAGGAGAACGGCGCCTCTCCAAAACCAGAGACCTCTCCGGAGGCCTGAAATAAGATCACGTCTTTTAGCATGCACAAGAAAGGATCACATTAGATGCCACACAATGTGCCTAATCACCCGTGACTCATTATAATATAATGTTCCGTTACTGAACCGAGAAGCTTGAATGAGAAAGAAAGACTGGAGGCAGGATCTAACCGGAGAAGTCGAAAACGCTCTTTCTTTTTTTCCAAATGTGACATTTTCTCCACTACGTGTATGTGTAGTGTAGGTTCCTGTTATCTGTATCTCGGTGACATTCTGCGCGGGGCATCTGCACGCTCCAGGCCTGTGAATACATCCACACTGGCATTTAAAATTACAGCAGCAACAATAACAACTAAAAAAAGATTCGCAGTGAACAGAGGGTTTAGCACGGGGGAGGTTGGAAAAGCCTTCGCAGCTCAGCGATCATGTTCACGTTCCACTGCAGGATCACAAGCGCGTGGAGGAGACGGACAAACGGGTGGCCGAGCATACAGCTCCTTTCCCACACCCTCTTCGTCGCGTCGTCGATCCGACAGACATCAAAGGATCTTTTTTATCAGAGGTGGAAAAGCGAGGACGTAAAACTGAGTGATAACTCAATTCCAAGAGCTGTGTCAGAGTACACACACAGAGCACACGCAGATTATTCGTTAGTAAAACAGCGAATAACAGTTAGTAAAAAGGAAAATGACGACGGATCTGTGAGAAATACGAGAACACGACAGCGTGTCACACTTTCCCAGAAATGACCAACACTGAAAGCGAGTTGAGGCGCACACATCCTCTTTCACGCTGCTCTCTCGGTCTCACACTCGGAAAGAGAGAGTGCGAGCGAGAGTGCAAGTAGGTGTTATCAGTGTCACGGGTTCCTATCAGGAAGGTAAACAGTCAGGGCAAATACTTTGGTGAAGGAGCAAGGTCAGAGAATTGACAGCACTGGTTCTCACACACACAAACTCCGCTAGGCTCAAAATGGCCTGGACCTTTATGCACAGCATAATTAATCAAGGCATGACCACAAGCCAAGACCCAAGGTGACAAAGAAACTAGATGCGGGATATGGACATGACAGTATTAACAGCGTGGACGTTTTATTACGATCAGGAATGGAAAGATGATTAGAAGCTCGGCTGTGGATCATGATCATGCATTGAATGTCCAAGAGGAAGTTTTAGATAAAAACAGTAAAATGACTGAAATGGGTGGAGAACTGTCCTATACATTATTAAAACCTGGAAGCGTGGAGTCCTGTACCATCAACTTCAGGGAAGAAATGTGAGATCACTTAAACGCTTGGGGAAGTTGCATCATAAAAACAGTACAGTAGTACAAAGTTTAATAGTGAAAGTAAGAGCATTTACATATACTGTCCAGACAATCTGGAATGGGTTCATGGAATGAAACGATGCAAAAAGGTCATGTGTCCAGATTGAGCCTATTCCAAAGCGATGGGCGTGTCAGGGTGAGAAGGGAAGCGCGTGAAGCGATGCTCCCATCATGCATAGTGTCCACTGTACAAGCCTCTGGAGACAGTGTTATGATCTGTGGTCGCTTCAGTCGCTCAGGTCGAGACTCAGCAACGTTATGTGGCGATAAAATGAAGTCAGCTGACGGTCTGAAGGAACATGACCAGGTTATCACATCTATGGTGGGATTCCACATCCTTCCTTGCCACATGCCGTATTCCCGGACTTACAATGTGAAAAAAGTGGTTCTGGTGGGCATGAGGAATCACCTGCCTGGTCAAAGCAGACTCTGATAAGACATCATCAAAGCACGCCTCAAGAGACCCTTCAGAGCCACATTCATGTGAATGAAAGCCCAACGTTTACAGGACGAACATGCCGATAATTCCGGTGTCTTTAACTCGTGAAAGCACTAACAGCGTGAGTGAAACGGCTCGAGTGGGTGACTTTGTGTTGGGTCAGTAAATCAGCACAGCTGGGTGCAGGCGAGGTCAGAGAGTGCCACGCAGGCAGATCTAAGTGTATAAAATGCAAAATCTGTGTACCTTCAGCACTCAGCATGCCTGATCAATACTCCTGACCCAGCAGTGCGCCGTCACACACACCAGCCACTGAGCAAGTCGCAGCGCAGCCAAGAGCCGAGAGAGAGAGAGAGAGAGAGTGTTAAAAAAAAAAAACATTATAACAGGATGGCTAGAAATCTGAGACCTCTGCAGTGTCTTTCAAACACTCACACACAGATATACACATTTTTATTCAAACTGTGTTGTAACCTTTTGCATGAAAAAGATGCTATCCTTGGAATACTGATTCTCTCTCTCTCTCTCTCTCTCTCTCTCTCTCTCACTCTCTCTTGTGTCTGGTTCATAATTTGACCAACATCCTGGCTCCTTAGACACCGGAGAAATGAAATAAAACAGCCGAATAATATATGTGTTCTCATTCGAGCATTAATTCCCCAGCTGCATCCGTTTATAGGGATCATAAGAGACAGCCCCGGCTATTACGAATTCATAAAAGGAAATGTAATTCAGAAAGCCTCTCAGCGTGTAGCGAGACACTGGATTACATTGGCTACAGCCTGACCAGCCTCAAATGGACAAGCTGCCCTCTAATAATCAAAGCTCCCGGCCTCTCTCTCTCTCTCTCTCTCTGTCTCTCTCTGTCTCTTCCTCTCTCTCTACTCTGATACATGTAATAAGCCAGCAGATACCAGAGGGCAGAGACGGACGGACTGATATACACACTGATATTTCAGTACAAGGGAAAAGAGAGGTAATAACGCATTCAGTCCGTCAGTGGAGGGTGAAAGGGGTCAGTGTGTGGAGAAGAGAATGAAAATGTTTAATGTAGTTGTAATGTGTAAAAGCACACTGTGGTCTGGGCAATGGGGGAGGCACGGCGAGGGTGAATGATGGCGTAGTACAGGGTCTAGACGATATATTGATGGGTGTTGTGAAGATACGCGGAGAGGCCGAGTGGTACTGTAGAAGGCGTACGTCTGTGCTGTGATGGGTGGTGAGTTAGGCTTTGTGTATAGAGATGAAAAGTGTGTTGGCAAAAAAGTGTGGTGAGCGGAGGCTGGAGCGAGAGCAAAGCAGATGTCACAGCGCTTTATGTATTAAGAAGGATTTTCATTTCAGGCTATTTGAGAGACCATGGGGACAGGGGTTGGATTCGGCCAGGGTGTCTTAGAAGAACTGGATACAAAGGCTAGATGTTGATGTGATGCGTACAGTATTGGTTACCGAGACTTGGATGGAGTGCATAAGTCTGTTATTGAGGACAATGTGTACATTTTAGGCTAGATATGTGGGGTAGATCGTTGGTAAGCAGTGATGTTGAGGGTAGTAAGTCTGTATTGGGTTGTCAGAGTTGGTGGAATATTTAATGCAGAAGTTTGGATATGATGGGTAGTCAGTCTTTTTTGATGGCTGGAGTTTAGGGTAGAAAACTGAATTTCAACACGGTTGGTTACGGTATTGGCTACAGAATCTGGGATATGGTGTGTACCTTGACTAATATAGACTAAATAGACTCAGTAGGAAGATTATTGGTACTGTGTGTGTACAGCTTTAGTTACTGGGTATTGGGATATAGTGGGTAGTGAGTCTCCCTAATGGGTACTTTCTGGATTTTAGTGGGTGGTGGGTACATTATCGGGTGCAAGTCCTGAATAAAGTGGGTAGAGAATCTACTATTACAAAAAAAAAAAAAAATAAAAATAAAAATTTGGATTTTGACTGGTGGTGGGCAAAACTTTTGCTGCATATGGGTGTACCTGTTTATTTTTACAGGTACAGAATTCTTTACTAATCTTGGCATGTGATAGATTCTGTATTTATGCTTGACCATGAAGGCTTGATTTTGACAGGTTGTGTGTATAGGAGTGGTTACCAAAGCTGAAATATGGGGTAAAATGTCTATGGTACAAATTGGGTAGAGTATTAGAAACAGAACATGGGGACTATGGAGGACAGAACTTCTGATTTTGGATACACATTATGGGTGTTCTGAGGACAGTATTGGATTCAACTTTTGGTTTATGGCGGGTAGTGACAACACCGCCACCAGGTGAATTGAATAACACCGATAATCAATTATAAACCGGTGACTGGATCACCGAGGTTCATGTAGGCCTGTTGAGAGCAAAGGCCAGCCCATCTGGTCCAATTCCACTGAAAAGCCAATGTAACACAAATTGCTGATAAAAGTCAATGATGCTTGTGATAGAAAGGTATCAGAACACCCAGTGCATCACATCCTCCTGCATATGGGGTTTAGCAGGCCAAGAGTTCAAAGTTGTTGATTGCAATCCAACCGGACAAGTCCGATCCACAGAGGCTTTTTACTCCACAACCCACAGCACCCCAAGGGATCCGCCGCTAATGTCTTCCTGCCAGACCTCACAGCACACCTCCAGAAGTCAAGGCCAAAGCTGCTCAGGCACAATATTGGGTTTACTGTTTTGCGTTTTAATTATAGGGCTGATCGGTGAAGTATTGAGTACAATCTTGTTTTTTTTAATAGAGAATCTGGGATAAGGTGAATCGTGGGTCTTGGACCTGGGATTTGGATGGGTATTCGCTGTGGTATTCGTTTCAGAATCTGATTCATGATGTGCAGTGAGTGCACTATTGAGCACGGACGTTTGGTTATAGCAGGTGCCGGTGAACTGTTATACTCAGGGCCTGGGTTATGTATGGCACGCAGTGAGTGGAACATTGCCAGAGGCAGGAGAATGTGCACACAAAAAAGCACATAATTAGTCATAGGCATGTAACACACTCAACAGGGGTTACAGCACTGCAAGCCAGGGGTTAACTAAGTAATGGATGCCCTGCTCCCTCACATGAGAATGTGTATGTGTGCATAACAAAGAGACACAGAAAAGCATTTAGTCTCATGTGATAGCTTGTTGTACGAACCTTGCTCGGGGCTGTAGTATTCACACTGCGCTCCACTGTTGTGCTTGTCTTGGCTGATAAACGGATCCTGTAAAGAGCCTTGCACTGGGCGCAGTCAATAGAGACTGTCTGTCTGCTCATTTTCCTCTGCTTCAACTTCCATATCTATTTTTTTTCTTTTTTTTCTTTTTTATAATTCTCTCTCGCTCTGAGCAACAGAACAGGTCTGTGGAGGAAACAAGCCAGGAGAGGCCTTTGCATGCTCACAGGGTTATTGATTGAACCAGTTAGATGTGAAAAAGAGGGAGGAGGACGGCACGGAGGGGGGTGAAGGGCTGGGGTATGACAGGTGGTGATATAGTTATGTCTACACACAGCATCTTTCCCAGAACATACACATGTATACTCTCGCATCCATACATAGTTGTGTGGAAATATATTAAATGCATATGTATGTATATGTTACATCCCACTGGGATGTACTTTATTCATTCCTACTGTATGCTTCAATTTATCTGCAAAATATCACAGCTCCGTACATAAAACATCAAGCATCCACCGCCTCTGTGTGTATGTGTGTGTGTGTGTGTGTGTGTGTGTGTGTGTGTGTGTGTGTGTGTGTGTGTGTGTGTGTTAAACCTCTCGCAGCCATTGCTAATCCTTGGCTGGTTCTCGGTCGAGTGCTCACAGTTGGTCTGAGCTCAAGCTGGGGGTAGCGGTAAGTGGTTTACCCACACACACAAATACACACACACTCACGCGGGACAGAGGAGGCTTTGACAAAGAGCCGCTGTGTTATTTTGGAGGAGGGTCATGTGGAAACAGTGGCGGCAGCCCCCCTGTGACACTTCCTCTTTATCCTTCCTGTGCAGGAAGAGAGCAAAAAGGATAGAGAGTTTAAAGGAGAAGAGAACTGAAGAACGCTGCCACGACTTGATCGTACAATGAGGGTTTGCAACGAGGATTAAAAAAAAACAGACTAATGTGGGAAAATGAGAGCAGAAATCCAGCTTAAAGTAGGTAAAGCCTACGCTTCTTGGCTCCTCAATTCAACGTTAAACTAAGCTATCATCAATACGTTTTCAGTCAGGATTGATGACCAGATAACCTTCATGCCTTACACTAAATCAATCCTCTGATCTGTACAACACAATGAAGATCCTGTTATAACATCTGAACTATTCAAAGCAGCCACCCTTCCAGGGAAGGGGAAACTTCATGGAAAGGTCGTCAAATCACATTCAACAAGTTTAACCTCCAGAGTTCCCAATGGAACTTTCAAACTCATCAAAGACTACAGAACAGTGCACTTTACATTTTACAGAGTTCCTCAGAACCTCCAAGAAACACCTGAAGACCCTGAAACTAGGTTAATTGGTGTTCCCAAATTTCCCGAAATGTGTGTGTGTGTGTGTGTGTGTGTGTTTGTCCTGCAATGGATTGGCACCCTGTCCAGGGTGTATCCTTCCTCGTGTCCAAGGTAAGTGGTATAGAAGATGAATGAATGAATGAATGAATGAATGAAACCATCACTCTTAGATCTCTCTCCAGAGTTTGTGCTACTTAATAGACCAAGAACTCCTGGGATGATGCACACGACTTAGAACTACTGCTTCAGTCTGCTAGAGCCTTTAATATCATTTTCACATTAGCACTAAAAATTTCCAGCATTTGGTTAGGTGAAGACTCCATCGTTTGTCCCTCTTGGACAAGCTAGAACCCTGTAGAGCGTTTCCTATCAAAAAGAGTTTCAAATCTAATGAAGGCTAACACTTACACTTACCCAATGAACCCCTGAAGACCCAATTTGTTCTTCACACACTTACCCCTTTGGAAAGGTTTCATTGGATCATTAGCTTCTCAGCCTCTAAAAAAGTCAAGAGGAAAACATTTTCTTACAGAAGAACCAAGGAATCCATCAAACATTTCCTCATTTAGGGTCTCTTTATTTACCAGTGGTGTCATGAGAGAAGCTTATGATCCATTCGTTTATTTAATTTGATTATTTTACAAATTTATATTTGTAAGACTATTCTGTTATAATATTTCCAAATTAATGTGAATTAGAAAACAAGGTTTACTGTAAATTAAGAGCACATGTGCTGCTTTAGCGCCGTTTACCAACAAAATGAGCAAATCTCTCGGCACACCTTCACTTGTTCCTCGACTGCATTGAGTGACAGAACCCAAATTAAACAACAAGAAAAGAACGTGGATATTGATTTAGTGAGGAAATTTCTGGTAAATGAAGGCATAAAAGCGAATGACATTTAAAGACGACTTCAAGGACAGTAGAGAGATGAGACTCTCAGCCGCAGTAAAACATGCGAACGATGAAACCGCTTGTGTGTCCGTGAAATGACGATCCTGTGAACATTCAGCAAGTGGAACGCCCTGATCCTTGTAAACAGACGAATAACTCGTTGCCAAAGTTTTGGATGAGACACATCTGTCTGTGTGAACTGTACACACAATCATTCACCAACACCACTTGCACATTACAGGAACTCGGCTGGGAGTCATCGCCACATCCACCGTACAGTCCTGACCTCATTCCAAGCCATTTCTACATGTTTTGGAAAATCCAGTAAAGGAGTTCCTGGGAGGCCAGCGATTCAGACAGGAAGCAGGCAGAGCAAAACTTTCTACCTTGATGGAATCCAAACACTCGTGAAATTCTGGGATAAGTGCATTAGTGAAGCAGGGGATTATATAGAGAAATAAAGGGAGAGGGACTGTTTTCTGTTTTTCTGTACAATCAAAAGTCTCGGTTTGAGTCAACTTGGAATAACCAAGGTAAACCAAGGGCCTATGAGGGCGGGGCTAATTAAAAAGTTTGGAAATGTGATCCAAATTTATGACACATCTAAAGTTCACGCTCGAGTTTGCGCCTCAGTTCTATACTGAAATAACTCTCCGAGCATTCTGCATACTCTCTGTCACAAAGCTCCAAAAAAGAGGCACGGAGCTATTTTTCCTTTGGCCAAGAAAGAAGACAGAGAGGACCGACCTTTTCTTTCACACACACACACACACACACACACACACACACACACACACACACACACACACACACACACGCGCGCACACACACACTCCCCTCTTCATCCCCCTCTGTAAGCCTCTTGGTGACCATGGCCATACATGCTGCATATGTTCTGTGCGAGATAAGAGCCCAACGGTCCCCTGTGAGCGGGGGCCTCAGGCAAGGCCACCACACACACACACACACACACACACACACACACACACACACACACACACACACACACACAC